>JAQBSW010003628.1:0-80146 GCA_029291075.1 Eudiplozoon nipponicum
GTTACTGGTAATCACTTAGCCAGCTTTGAATCTCGTGTAACTGCACGTTTACAGATACTGACAACGAAGAGCCAAATCATAGATATGGCTGTACTTAGGGCTGGCATTCTACATTGAAGTAGTTATAACTTTGCTTATGAAAACGTCAAGGTGAGATTCAGTCCATAAGAAATTAATTTACCCTCCATCCTATGTTTGCCGACCACAAACATTTTTGTAAATATTTAAATGCTAATCACGGTCACAAACTTAGAGATCAAATTTTATATTTCACTTGAGCTCTCTCTAAATTTCAACCAAGTCAAAGAAAACCTATCCATTTGATCCCTCTAACTTTAACTAAGACACAAAACACTTTCTTGAGACTTATTTTATTTAAAGCCTATGCTTTGTTTCTCATAATCTATGCCACTTTATATTATAGACCTTAATAATTGAGTTTTCCCATTCACTATTTCTACGTGTCATTCCAATTCATCAGAACTTAGAATGAAACTTCTATAATAATCTTCTACTCTGATTGTACAGTTGTCACATAAAGGTCGCTTACTTCGTTTATCAGGACTGAAATTGTCTGTGATTATTTAATATCCCTCATTGTCGTCCTTCACAGTTCACGCAAATTTGTAAGTTCTTAATTTAATTGAACCGTGTCTCCAACAGCCTTACAATATTTTACCTTTTTTGCATAACCAAAAGTATATATCGATGAATTACTCGCTGAGATAAATCTCTTCTCCAAGTAAAACCTGATAAAGATGGCTAAACAAATTCATGGCAGAAAGGACTAACTAGAGATCAACTGTTTACTTTCGCATTCATAAATTATTTTGTAATTAACGTGATAACCTCCGTCAATTACATCAGCTTCTGACGAATTAAGTTCTATAATCTATTTGATGAAGTCTAAGGGCTACGTTAATGATTGCAGGACATCAACAATGGGTCTCACAGAGCCGCCTACGTACAAGTGTCGTATCGTTAAACTTATTTTTACGTTAACAGCTCTTCCTCCTTTGTCAGCTACTCTGGTAGATTTTCACATGAAAGTAGGGTTGGAATGTCACCGATCTATTTTTGGGCGTCGTCAGAAGCGTCTTCATCATCGCTTTTAATTATTCCAATGCAAAAATAATTAACTTATATTAGATTATTGACGGACAGACTTTATGTAGCAGCTGTTATATATTGAAACGTTTTGGCTATTGATAACTTTAAAGAGGCATTACTCCAAATGAGTGAATACAAAATGATAATTATATATATATTGTTTTACTAAAAGGACGCACTTTAATCGAGCAATGTCCTATAAATAATTGATTACAAATAAATAATGTTTTTAGCCAAATTACTTTATCTGATAATTAGGAGAACTTCGTAAATATATTGTCAATATAGACGAAAAAATTAAAAGCAGAATTATGAATTTTTAAGTCTAGGCTGGATGAAACGATTACGGTGTATTGTATTGCCTATATATGTATATGTGGCGAAAGCTGTAAACAGTTAATGTTCGTGACTGCATATAAATTGTGCAGCCGACATTTCCAGTCAAGTTCAGTGTATGCGGACCACTAGAGGCGAGAGCCGCATATCTAAATTTGATTTCCTTATAAATTCAGTGCGGTTTGATCCTCGATAGTCAGTTTGCCGTCGTACTCTGATGATGATCAAGGAAGGTAGAATCGCTTAGGTGCTTTGCGGCTGGCGGTAGTTTTGTTATGTTGTTCGACGACTGGTTCAATACAATGGGATTGGTGTTTACTTCAAGCTCGCGCACTTGATTTAAGAATTGTCACCACCACCCGCGCAATCAATTATTGTTAAATTTTATTGCCTATATATGGATATATGGCGAAAGCTGCAAACAGTTAATGTTCGTGACTGCATAGAAATTGTGCAGCCGACATTTCCAGTCAAGTTCAATGTATGCTGGACTACTAGAGGCGAGAGCCGCATATCTAAATTTGATTTCAATATATATTCAATGCGGTTTGATCCTCAATAGTCAGTTTGCCGTCGTACTCTGATGATGAACATGGAAGGTCAAAACGCGTAGGTGCGTTGTGACTGGCGGTAATTTTGTTATGCCGTTCGACGACTGGTTAAATACGATTGGATTGGTGTTTACTTCAAGCTCGCACACTTGATTAAAGAATTGTTACCACCACCCGCGCAAACAATTATTGTTAAATTGTAATGCCTATATATGTATATGTGGCGAAAGCTGCAAACAGTTAATGTTCGTGACTGCATAGAAATTGAGCAGCCGACATTTCCAGTCAAGTTCAATGAATGCTGGACTACTAGAGGTGAGAGCCGCATATCTAAATTTGATTTCAATATATATTCAATGCGGTTTGATCCTCAATAGTCAGTTTGCCGTCGTACTCTGATGATGAACATGGAAGGTCGAAACGCGTAGGTGCGTTGTGACTGGCGGTAGTTTTGTTACGCCGTTCAACGACTGGTTAAATACAATTGGATTGGTGTTTTTTTCAAGCTCGCAAACTTGATTTAAAGAATTGTTACCATCACCCGCGCAATCAATTATTGTTAAATTATATTGCCTATATATGTGTATGTGGCGAAAGCTGCAAACAGTTAATGTTCGTGACTGCATAAAAATTGTGCAGCCGACATTTCCAATCAAGTTCAATGTATGCTGGACCACTAGAGGCGAGAACCGCATATCTAAATTGATTTCCTTATATATTCAGTACGGTTTGATCCTCGATTTTCAGATTGCCGTCATACTCTGATGATGATCATGGAATTTCGAAACGCGTCAGTGCGTTGTGACTGGCGGTAGTTTTGTTATGCCGTTCAACGACTAGTTAAATACAATAGGACTGGTGTTTACTTCAAGCTCGCAAACTTGATTTAAAGAATTGTTACCACCACCCGCGCAATCAATTATTGTTATAAACCATAAGAGGCTCTTAATAAACGACCAAAAGAATATGGTTGAACAGAATTATAATAACGACCGCGCTGAGATGGCACCAAATTTGCCTCTGTCTGTGCATATATCAGAATTGACCAGTTAGTCCTGCCGGTTGAAATGCTATAGTTGTGTTTGGAAATATTTGGAGCCTTTTCTTGAGCGCAAGAATTTTTATTATAGGCACCTATTTTACGTGTGGCCATTCAGGAATTAGTTGATCGGCCTGTCGCAGTTCATTTAGAATTGCCTATCGACCTGACGTGCAGAGTATATAAACGATGAGTTTTGTATTACTTCGGAGCCAGGCCTCCAAAATGTTTTTAGAATTGTACAGACTTTAAACCATTACTGGGTGAAATACATATTGGTTACATGGCGGGAATCAAGTGGTAGTTCTTCAAGCTAACTGAGTTTTTGCCTGGGTTGAAACCACTTAAGGTGCTCCCCTAAAGAAACTAGCAGCAGCGACACGAACAACAAAACAGATGATAGAGGCCGGCATGCTTGAACCGTACTCGTCTATTTTGCGAGATCCCATTTTTTGCGTTACAAAGCGGATTGTCAAATTCGACCAGCGGTAAATTGCCGGCAATTAAACTTGATGACTAAACCTGACCCGTATCCAATGCCGACTCTTCCTGATCTGTTCCTACAACTAGCGGGAGGCAAAAGGTTTGCCGTGCTTGACCTTAAACAGGGATTCTGGTAAATTATCGTTCGGAACAAAGGCTGGTGTAAGTTAGCGGTGCAGGTACCCAAAGGTTACTTGCTATTCAATCGGTTACAATTTGTTTTTAAGTATGCACAAAAGGTGTTCTGAAGCATGATGTATTCTTTCGACTCTGACTTACCCTGTAGAAGAGCTTACGTTGACGTAATTATTATATGGGCTAAATAATACCAATTAAGTATTCAGCTGCGGAAGATATTTTCCAATGCCGTAGAATCTTGATTACATTTTAATCCAGATTAAATACAAATTGGTCGACAAGTGCGGTCGCCATTGTTGTGTCTACCTATATTGGTTAGGTCGTTTATGCGGATTCCATCAGTATTTATTAACAATGTATCATCCAGACGAGACTTAATTATACCTAATTCTGCAGTCAAAATTTTCATTTGTGCACTTATTCCTTGAATCAACATTTCCAACCCATCAGAATCCATTTGTAAATTTCCCACACATGCTTTAATTTTAATCATATATATATATATATATATATATATATATATATATATATATATATATATATATATATTGTATTTTGCTCAGATAAAAAGCATCGAGTAAAACAAATTTACGCATATTAATTATTTTATGTTCAAATCAGCTCGAGATACTGGTAGAAATATGATTTATTAATAAATGTTATTCCATGAAGTACGTTGTTTTGTTCTTTTACATTTAAAAATGGTGAAATTAGAACTATCAATATATATATATATATATATATATATATAGGAATTTGTTCGATGAAGTATAATGATTAAGAAACAAATTAACAAATCTTAATTATTTTATGTTCACTTCAGCTCGAAATCTGCTTCCGTCATTGTACTGACTGCTTCATCCTAATACGGGAGCTTCTGTGAGGTCTTTCTTTGGATTTATGCCAGCCCTATATAGGACCCTTGGTGCGTTCTTAGTCACGAAGGTGGCTATTGCTTCACCTGTGTCACTCAGTCTCAGTGGTGGTATGTGTGCCATAGGATTCGAATGTACAGCCTCTGAAAGACTATCAGTTGTCCACTAATAGAAAACAATTGCGCTGATTTATTGGTATGGTGTATTTCTATAGACCATATCTCGCAGAGATGGCGGTTACACAAAGTTTCGTTGAACGGAGTAGGCTGATGAAGCACTTATCCTATGCAAGCAGAAATTAATAGACGCAACTATTTTTGCTTTCCCGGTAGGTAGTATGTCCATTGTTACAGACGCGTCTGATATTAGCATTGGGGCAATTTTACAAACGCACGGACGGCAGGTGCAATGCATAAGTTTCAAACTCACTAAGGTGAAGGAAAACTACTCCGTCACAAAAAGTTTAGATATTTTGTCATCGTTTGACGTATAGACTACTTTACCGATCATAATGCTCTAATGCATTGGTGGTCACTGCGTATTGAGAAGAAAGGAGAAAACCGAGGCTTATAAGAACTCGATGATTACGATGTACAAGTTCATAGTCGATCCAGAGTTAAGAATGCGGCAATCGATGCGCTCAGCAGAATTTCTTCTGTGCGTGTTTTGTCACTTGTCAAGGATTCCGAAGGAAAGAAAAATGATGCCAAATACCAGGAAATAGTCATTCAGTGAAAAAAAATGAAAAGTTGTGTCCGCACTATATAAAGCGTTGAGCTTTTAAACCCAGTACAATGTTTTGTGCTGGAGTTTATACGAACAGAATTGATGGCTTTCTGGCATGAAACGGTGGGACATATCTTCACCGGGCACCTCAACGAGACATTGCAGTCGTGATTATATTGGCCTGGCACGTCCAAAGAAACTCGTAGCTATTGTCAACAGTGAGCAATACGAAAGCGTTGTAAATCACACGTAAGTGAATAAATAAAATGAATTGCTTTTAATGCTACTAAAAAAACAAATTTCTGAACTGTTATGTCCACCGCTATGCTATGCATGCTCGATATGTTTAACCAATGTGTCGAATGTGTACCACTGAATAAAATCACAGCAAAGAAGTTTATTTAATGCTGAAAAGAGAGCTGGCTTAGACGAGTTGGTGCACCAAAGTTATTGCTATCAACCAGGCTGCATAATTCGATTCGAGAGAATTTAATCAATTGTGCAATTACATTGACATAAAATATTCCCTCGCAGTCACTTACTTGCTAGAGTTAGAAGTACGGTCAAGAGATCTTGATTAATGAGTTTTAAACAGCAAGACAGGAAAAATTTTCAAAGGGCCAAAAACATGCTAGGAGAATTAACATAGATTCTGTACATTAAGCTCAAGCCCGTGAGTTATACACGAATGCCTTAATTTAGCAACTGAATGCGTGCTACAATAAAGTGATAGTAGAAACGAAAGCCAATCGGGCTTCATATTCGATAGTTGCATGACTGCCAAAGAGGATATAACCAATTTCAGAAAAGAGCTAATCGCGTTATATGCCGCAGTGCTGCATCTCGAGCAATATTTAGATGGTCATTTCTTTAACATTGTTACGAAACACAAACAGCTGATAAGTATTAAAGATAAAGCGACATTGTTCAACTACTCACGAAGAATTAAATTACAAAAATATTAACAAACAGAATTTGCTTTCCTGGTCTACCATAATTCAGGAGGAAAATATATGGTAGCAGATTTTCTCAGTAGACCCAAAATTACGGACATGAAGCTGATAAGTCAATGTTAATTAAATAAACTTTTCGTTTCAATGGACAATTTAAACAAATATTGCATCTCTCAGCGGTGGTATTAGCTATGAAACCGCTTTTATATGCAAGCATGTTGGTAATAAATAGTTACATTGTGAGATCGCAAGGTATAACATTGTAATTACATTTGAAATTAATATAACAGCTATATGAGTCTGACCACCCTTATATTGAAGTTATGCTCAGAATAACCGTGAAATATGTGTACAGCCCAATACTTTTAAAGACATAAAGGCTAAGTTTAACTATGTGAATGGTTTCAAACACACTAGATTTGACAAAGTACCAAATCAGATATGTGTAATGTAGAGGTATCTAATGGTCGAATAAGGCATATAATTATCGATATTGATGAAATACCAAATGTTAAAGAACAGCGTTAGTTGCTTACAGTGATACCCAGGTACTGCAATCAGAATGAGAGTGATTCTTGAGTATATTATTTCCCATGAAATTCTTCTATTTTACCCAATTACTTGGTGGCACGTTCTGGTGTGTCTATGCGGATCGCCAGTGACCATGGCATTCAAATTATGACTTTTTTCTCTGAATCTCTGAATACCAATGAATTAACATGAGGCACATTAGTGCATACAAGACCCGCACACATTTTATGTTGGGATTGCTGTATTGGGAGCTAAATTAGTCAGTAAAATATACTTGTGCATGGTTGTCCAATAAATATGCCGGCAATAAGTAATCGAATTAGAACAACTTTATATAGCTCCATATCTGAACTCGTAAATGGAGACATTGAGATTGCCTAGATACATTCATATATCAAATCCAAGTTTAGGCAACCTTCTTCTTTTGATATGTTTGCTCGTGCGCTGAAATGAAGACAAAATATTTTAAAACTAAGTGTCATTTTTATCCTTTTTATGACTGACATTGAATGTCAATATTTCTCGCGATAATAGAAAGTATCGCATACTTCCGTTTAACTAGTTACTTTTGAAAATCAAGCCAATGATAGAGAAGAATTCAATTAGTGAAATGAACGGCAATAGGAACAGGAACCAATGTATCAATTTATTCCAAAATTTACTTGTTTTTGCGTAGAGACTGAGAAGTATTCGGAAGCCACATTTGGATCACGACTTCCGGTTGTGAGAGAGCAAATGTCGATGAACCCAGTACTGAAAGTGAAATTAAGTGAAGTTGGGAAAACGTAAATATAAGTGATCCTAAATCTGTCTACATTTAGACGCCATTAAAATGAAAGCGTACGAAAGATTAAAACAGGTGTTGATTTCACAGATATTGTTTGGGTCGTTTAAGTTAATTCCCTTCGAATTTACTCTGAAGTTACCATTTAGTCTCGACTTAATTATAACTAATTCCGCAGTCAGGTATTTAATTTGCGCAGACAATATTATTTTTATTAAGTTTGATAATCCATCGGATGTAATTTTGCTTGACACAAATTCTTCATTTTGAAACAATTATTTATGGGAGTTTGCTATTTATTATTTATGTTTAAATATGCTGTTCCAATGCTGCTTCCAGTGTTGTTCTGACTTCCTTATCTTAATTCGTGCACTTCTGCGAGGAATTTCTGTTGTATTCACAGCAGCCTTAGATAGGACCATTGAAGAGTTATTTGCGTCTAATTTGGCCAGTGCTACATCTTCTCGTCTCAGGAGCCGAACATGGCACCCTACAGCACGTGGTCCATCAGGCACATTAGGGAAAACTGTATTTTGCTCTACTTCCCATCTTCCACACCATACGGTCCATCATTGGCAGACTGTTGTGCCATGGGATCGACCTTCGCTACCATGGCATAGTTGTTACACATAGGAGAGTCTGTGTATTTCGCCTGCATAGGCTTGTTGCGCTGTGGTGCCAATATATCCAGTTATCTGCTTTAGGCATTCCTGAATATCCGCTATGGCGCAGCTCTTATTATATCCTGGGATTACATGATCACTTGGCAGACTAATATGCCCGCCATTAACAATGGCTCTCGGAGCAAATTCTGGAGCTGTTGATACTGTAAAGCGCATGGCCCCCTCGACCAAATTTAATTTGTCTCTCCAAGAACCAGGGTCCGTATGGCACAACATCATCGCAATATCTTTTCCAATCGGCCGGTGTGCTCGTTCAACCGTCAATTTGGTCTTTGTGCTGTAAGTGGCTGCTTGGGAATGTTTTATGTCAATGTGTTTGCACCACTGATTAAATTCTCTCAACTCCAACTGTACACCCTGGTTGGTAACCATTACTTATGGTTCACTAATTCGACTGAGCAAGAACTCTTTTAAGTACTTTTATACTATTTACTTTTGCAGGCAAATATTTAAAGATTTGTTTACTATGCAATCCTTGTACTAAAAACGTCTATTCTGTAAACAAATAATTAAAAAGTAAAAAAACTTGGGAAAATTATTCTTCTCTTTAAATCAAGTTTGCGAGCTTGAAATAAACACCAATCGCATTGTATTTAGCCAGTTATGCTTGATCTTCCTGTTGACTTGTAGCAGGCATCATGTTTCGCCATTTTTGATCCTCACAATATATTAATTTCATAATGAGTTACCGTTCTCATTTGTGGATATTTGGATCGTCCAGGAACATGATCATAAACTTGCTTCAGGTTTTTGCACCAATAAAGTTATAGAGAGCCAATCAATGAGACAGTGAGCATAGGCACTAAGTTAGAATAAATCTATTTTTCATATAATGGATAACAGTTATAAGTGAAACTAACCGCAAGACTTAAGAAATTTAGTTTATGAGAAATTTCTGGGGACTTTTTTGTTCTAAGTTGGATTTTCATTCCATATACGAGTTATCCCAGACTGGCGACTCAAGGGCTCACTTATGGTAGTGACCAAAGAGCCTCTACATCATTATACATTTATTTTTAACTAACATAACTAAATAAAAACTGCTATATATTATAAAGTTATTTTTTATACTTCCACCGTTTTCATAGAAAAAACAACACATATTTGTACATGTCTACCATTATTCTCTTGTTTATGGATCAATCGATGTGGAAATTTAAAAACCCAATGTTTTTCACGTTCTGCTGACAATATCTAACGGTGATGTTGCCGCAGATCCACAGTTTTTGATTACTTTTTTATGCTAGGGCTCTTCGCTTTCCGCATTAGTTAATTTTTATTATTGCTATCGCTCAACCATTTTTATCAACTCTCACAATGTCTTCACTAACCTTATTAGTAACCAATTTAATTTCATATACCGTCAACTTTTTCTCTTTTAATAAAAACCTTTTTAAAGCTGCTTGTTTATCGGTATTTTATTTTTCTTGATTATAACCAATTTTGGACAGTCCGACACAATCCCGAATATATAGCATTTTATTAATTCTGCTTCGGCTGAGTCCTTGACGATTGAGTTTAGCTTAAAGACATCATCCTGATCTGCATCCTTACTTAGATTGAAAATTATTACTTTTTTCAGATTATGGGACCTAGGTGTCACTTCATTTGTTAAAAAATTAAAAATTTACTCTCCTGTTCTGATATCACCCGTGAGAAAGTCGGCAAACTCGTCCTGTGGTTGCACATTTTAAATTTACCTAATCTGCTACATCAGAGCTATTTCTAATTTAATGTTTTGTTTGCAAATATCCTTTGTATATATTTCTGCTGGGTTCATTTTAACTCATTCCCCTTTCTCTTTTTAGTAATATATTTCATAAGATAGTTTAATTAATCTTGCTTTCAATTGTTATTTTTAGCTCCGCAATAATGTTGTCAATGTCGAAACAATTTTTTGTTAAAGCCATTTGAAAAACCGCGTGCAGTTTGAATCCAAAGAAATTATATAATTCAAATTATAATTATAAGAGCAAATTTCATTTAATAATAGATTTCTTATGGTAATCTCAGTAATAAAAACGGCGTTTTAAAACAGCATATGTAGAAAGCAAGCTTAGATACACACCAGATAGCGTGTCGATAGCGAGGTCAGGTAGTACAGTAAATTAACATTTGCGTATATGTTTTACTCTGGTTGTTAATCTCTCTAAAGTCGAGTTCTTCTGGGCAATTTGTAAGGTATATATTTTTTGAAGGTAGGTTTTCAATTCAATAATTTTTTTCCTACTTACAAAACTGTACATCTTCGTGATCTGTAAAAGATCATTGACTGTGGGAAAGGGTAGAACTGACGTGTTTTGTTAAGGAACTAATTTGATCTGTGTTCTGCGCTCATCTCTCGACAGATTCAACTGCGGATGATTCTGTTTCAAATGTGGAAGCCGTTAGTGGGTAAACGCTTCGTTTAAAGCCTTTTTATACACTTTCATCTTGCTTATAAATTTATGATATGTTAAGATTCCGTAAGATTATTAGAATGTCAGGTCTAATTTTATATGTTGATGTTCCTGTTTTGGATGGAGAAAGCGAACTATTCTTTATGCGCATAGACTCCGCTTTTTCCCTGTCTCCAGATTATGGCAATCATCATAAACTGTCAAAGTTTTTTTACTAAACTACCTTCTCAATTGCAGCGACAGATTAATCCGAAGCTTTAGGCCATTAGGAAATTACCCAATCCAATTTGGCCTCCAAACTGAAGTAGAATCCTTGCTGAGTCCCACAGAAACTGAATAGATAATAAATAAATACGCGCAGTTGGACATGCCAAAACTTAGCCCCATCAAGTTATTAAGGAAATTATAGAAACGTTGGTATAAAACCAATTTTTCTGATCACGAGGCTAAGGTTATTTTTATTAACAATCTTTAACATTCACTAAAATTATTTGCCAGACAGCTCCCCAACACTCTCTCTATAGATGACTTTTCTGAGAGATGTGAGTTAGAATTTAGGGTTTTGGAACCTAAGTTGAATTCGTCATCCTTTTGTCCGCCCCGCAGGATGATAGGCTCTCCTCTTTAGAGAGGACAGTAGCAAACATGGCTAAAGTTCTAGAAGGATTGGCCATAGGGAAATCCGAGCTAAATCAGGTGAATGCTCGACCAAATTTTACGCCCAAAACACATTATAACAGTAGGCGGCGATCGAGATCCCGGCAATCCTTTAACAGTTATGCCCGAAAGAACTGGGTCTATAATCACCAGAACGTTTTTTATTCATGTCAAGATCTGTCTCTGTCGTTCCGAAGAATTTCCGAATGAATGTCAATTTCCACAGTTGACGGGAAAGAACAACAGAAAACAGGCGCAGTGGTGCATCAGGATCGGGAAACGTATGGCGCAGAAAGTAGAAGACCGTACATTCTGCGCATCAACGGCATCAGTGGCACCACAAAGAAGATATCACTTACAATCCGATATTCATATCGACTCTTTTCGTCCACGCCGAATTTGCCACATAGATAGCCAAACGGAAAATGCCAGTCGCAATCACCAGCCTACTTGTTTGCATGACCCGGCCAAACAGCTCAACGAACTTCTGCACCTTCTTGATTTCAGAACTGGCGAAGAATTCATCATAGACACAGGTGCAGCAGTCTCAGTTCTCAAGTGTGATTCAATGGCCGAGATGTCGCTAAGCATTCTACTCTCAACAGCTACAGGCGAGCCCATACCTACTTAGTTCTGTCGGTATCGCACACTCAATATAGGTTTACGGCGTGAATTTACTCACAACTTCATCATTGCCAAGGTCTCACAAAATATAATAGGCCTTGATTTTCTTTAGAAATTTTGGATCATTGGTGATCTTGCCAATCAAAAGATCATCGACCCCTCCACCGGACTTGAGCAAAGTTTTTGGACTCTTGCCTTTGAGCGTTTGGAATTACAGGTCATTCAGCCAACCCCAGTGCATCATTCAGCAGATATATCAGCAGCTCTTTGAGAACACAAGTCGCATTTTGATCTTAGCAAGTCAGAGCTACGAGTCTCCAGCACGATACACCATATCGTCACAGAAGGACAACCTATTGCACTTAAGAAGCGACCACTGGCCCCTGCTAAACTGAAAGCTGTCCAAGAGGAATTTTCAAGGCTGTTAGCAGAGGGAATCATCCGACCAACGAAAAGTTAATGGGCGCCACCACTGCACTTAGTCTCAAAATCAAACGAATCGTACAGAGCCTGCAGAGATTACCGTAAGCTAAATTCAGTGACAAAATCTGATGCATATCCTATTCACAATGCTAACACCTGACTTGAAAAACTCCACGGCAGCAATTTCTTCTCAGTAATTGACCTCAGATAAGCCTACCATCACATCCCAATAGCATCAAAGGATATTGAAAAGACTGCGGTCATCACTCCATTTGGCCTTTTCTAATATCTTTACATGCCTTTTGGACTTAAGTGTGCTACACAGACATTTCAAAGATTCATGGAAAACATACTTCGCGACGACGCTGCTTATTGTCTGTCATATCTCGATGACATAATGGTATTCAGTCCAGACTTAGAATCTCATGTGAAGTATCTACGAAATGTCCTCTCACGCTTATCCAACCAAGGATTCAAGATCAACTGTGACAAGACGCAGATTGCAACTACATCCGTGGAATTCTTATGGCATCGTATCACGCCACAAGGTATTCAACCTTTTCCGTCATAGGCGAATTTAATCAGGAATATCAAGTCACCAAAGACAGTAAGCGAGTTGCATAAAACTTTGGAAGTACCAAACTACTATCCCAAGTTCCTTCCAGGCCTATCAAGACAACTTTATCCTTTGTGCATGCACCTGTCGAATCGAAAAGCACTTAGCAAGAATTCCATCATTACTTGGTCATCCGAATACGAGGAATTACTTCGACTCGCCATCAGCTCGTTAGCAAATGCCACAATGCTAACGCATCCAGATTTTTAACGACCATTTATACTCACGACTGATGCTTCTGAATTTGCTATTGGAGCCAATTTGGAAAAAGAGATCGACGGAGTTCGGAAGCCTACCAGTTTCTACTCGCGTACTCTCCAACCTGTAGAAACGAGATACGACACTTTCGATCAAGACCCCCTTGCCATCCACGACGCAGTACGCCATTTTATCAGCATGATTATTAGTAGTAGAAATATTTTTGTTTTCACAGATCATGCACCATTAGTTAGCGCACTTCGAAACGCGACTTCAACTATCGCCAAGTACCCTGCCAGAGTGGAAAGACAGCTTTCACGTCTAAGCGAATGGAAATTTGACATCTTTCATGTCAAGCGAACAAAACTTCGTTGCAGCTGCCCTTTCTTCGCCGTCGACTCAATTCACACAATTTTTCACACAGGAAGCAATCGACTGTCAGACTTCGGACAGATCTTTTCTTGGGTCACAGGCTTAGGCAGAATGCAAAAAATGGGTCTCCGAGTGTGCAATTTTCCAGATAAACAAGATCACACGGCACACTCATTCTAAGTTGCAACATTTCCGAACTACTTCTCGCCTAGCCATCATCCACATCGACATAGTTCATCTAATATCAATTCAAGGTTTCAGCTAGCTTCTAACTATGATTGATAGATTTACACATTGGCCTGCGGCATTACACCTTGACACCATTTCTGCAGACGAAGTGACTAATGGTTTTATCTCTGCATGCATGTCCCAATTATGGTGTTCCCAATGAGGTCGTCACTAACAGAGGTGTTTGCTTCTCATCGGATCGTTTCAAAACCAACATGCGGTTCATGGGATGCACATTACGCCAGACAACTACCCACCATCCCCAATCTAACGGTATGGTAGAGAAAGTGTATAGGGAACTCAAAGCCGCTAAAGCATCTTCGTCCATTAATGGCAACTGGGTCGATGCGCTACCTTTAGTTCTGCTTGCCATGCGTTCCCGTACTCGTGAATCCATTAAAACATCTGCGTCACAACTCTTGTATGGCATGGATCTACGCCTGCCTAGTCAGCTCCCACGTCTACTACCGGCACAAGATGACCCACAAAACGAAGCTACCCGCCTTCGACTTCATTTCGGTAACATGTCTGAACAGCAGCCGAGACACACGCCTTGTCCAGTCTTCGTTCACCCACAGCTCCACAGCTGCAAGAGAGTACTCGTTCTCACCGACACTGCTGTTGCACCACTACAACCTAAGTTCCGCGGTCCTTACCCGATTTTCCTCAGACAACCCAAATAATTCATCATCATGCAAGGCGCGACACCGACATCAGTAAGCACAGACAGGTTGAAACCGCTTATCGAACCGCCTGATCCTGAGAACATTCAACCTTCTACACACATCTCAGGCTCCATCTGCCTACAATCTCAACCTAACAATAGCTTGCTTTGGATAACGCGTAATTGATATTTTCTAACAATAATTTTTCGTCATTTTACGTGTCAAATTTTAAACTTTATGCGCACCACCTCCGCCTTATTTCACGCAACGTAACCTCGATGAATTAACGTGATTCATTTTTCTTCTCACACTCACTTTTCTCACGTGGTATAACCAGCTGTTCTTAGCTAACAATTGTGTAGCATTTTGAACAGTTCTTTGTTATTATGCCATCACTGAGGCAATGTTTGAGTACATATTTTTTATGCAGTTACCTTTGATTTTTTATATATTTTTACATTATACTGTATGGCTCACACCTGAGCTCACACTGCCTATTTTGGTATGACCAGCTACTTAGAGCTAATATTTTCGTGTAGCAACACTAAGTAGTTATCAACTTCATATCATGGTACAGGCCACTTTCAATGCATATCTCAACTTTATCAGTTGCACACAGACCACTCTACAAATATCATAACCACAATGTCGACCACGCACACTAGCTCCTTAGGTCGTATACAAACACATTGACAATGATCCAGCCTGACCAGGTTTTAACTTAAACCTAGCAACTTCAGTGGCGATCTACTTAGAAATCCTCACGCTGCGGCTCCCAAATCTTATACTGCTCTATTTTTTCTTCATGCGGTACGACCGGCCACTATACCTAAAATTTTGTGTAGCAATGACTAGTGGTTACTTGGCATCATATCATTGTTGAAGCAACTAACAAGCATACTTCAGCCCAGCATTTACAGTACATTTTTTATAGCTATGGGAAGAATAAGAACCAGTTGCTTAACTTGGTTGGAAATCTGGCATGCATTTCTTATATAGCTTCGCCGAGAGGAATTTTTTTCCCTTTTTCAAGAGAGGAAATTGATGTAACGACACAAAGCAATTCGCTGACATATTGTGTAAATTAAATTCAATTCAATTTAAGCGGCACCAATGAGAAAAAAGAGCAATTTGCCGTTAACCAATGGTGTGCGAGTAGTCAAATCAAGTCTATTTAAGCACGGTGAATTTCCCATGCAAGTCAGTTGTCGTGTTTGCCTTTTGCTGTGCGTTAAACTTACGAGCTGTCTGCAATTGTCACCTAAGTTAATTTTTTGGCTTGCTTCACACACATTGGAAAATTCAGTCACGCCAATCTTGTTGCTGTATAACTAGAGACGGAGTAACACCTATAGTTGATCCTTTTAGAGAAACATTTACCGCTGAACTTCAACGAGATTACTCAGATAATCACTCGCCACGGATGCCAACGCTACAGCAGAAGGAACAACAACTCAATACAGTCAGAGTTGGTCTTAAGTGTCGAGGATTACTTCCGGACACTGCTACACTAACTGGCCTTTTCGGTATTTGCCTGAGAACGCAAGACCGTCCCTAATAAAGGCTCCAACAGTACTTACTCAGCCATCCTGGCACCAAAACTGACTTTGTAACATCGAACGGCATTTACTTGAAGCTGAAGCATTTACAGATATGTAACGACACAAACCAATGGCCGACATATTGCGTAAATTAAATTCAAATTTATTTACGTTGCACCAATGAGAAAAAAGCGAAATTGCCGTTTAACCACGTTTAACCAATAGTGTGCAAGTAGACATATTGCATGCTATTTAAGCACGGTAATTTACCATGCAAGTCAGTTGTGTCGTATGTGCGTTCTGCCTCGTGTAACACATGTGCGTGCTGTCGGCTGTCAATACCTACGCTGGATATTGATTTGTTTCACCAACAATTGGCAACATTCGTGACTCACCCTGTTGCTCTTCAACCAGCAAGACGAGCCATTTAATGCAGAACTTCAACCAAGTCATCCACATCGTGATAACAACAGCAGGAACCACAACCAGAGTCCACCCAAGGAACAGAACATCAACTTACATAGATATAACTTACGAGAACGCCGCCAAGGCCCTGTTAAGGGCCCCCATATCAGTAACTAATCTCTATTCAGAGCACCTTAACCGAGTTTGTAACGTCGTACGGCATTTACTTGAAGCCGGGGCGTTTACGAAATTGGCGACCGCGCCAGGATATTGATTATTGTTCTGATTTTTTTGGTATAAATAAAATTGACTTCCTTTTTCATCTATTTGGGATAAATAGATTGACATTTGTGTTTTCTTTACCCTGATCGTGGTTTTCTGGGAAATCTGTTGGGTATATATTCGTGGATTTGTGAATATTTTTTTGGGGGGTATAATAATAAACGGAGCCTCTGTTCATCTTTCCTACGTACAAAACGTGCTTTTGTTCTGCGCTCATTCAACTGTGGAAGCTGTTTGTGGGTAAGCGTTTCGTTAAAGTTTATACATTTTCATATTGCTTATAAATTTATGCTTTTAAGATCCCGTAAGATTGTTAAAATGTCAGGTCCAATTTTAGATATTGATGTTCCTGTTTGGGATGGAGATAGTGAGCTATTCTTTATGCGCGTAGACTCCGCTTTCTCCCCGTTTCCTGATTATGACAGTCATCAAAAACTGTCGAAAGGTTTTGCTAAACTACCTTCTGAATTGCAGCGACGGATTTATCCTAAGCTTGAGGCCATTAGGAAGCTACCTAATCCCATTTTGGGCCTACAAAACGAGGTAGAATCCTTGCTTGGACCCACGGAAACTGAGCAGATAATAAACAAATACGCGCAGCTAGATATGCCAAATCTTGGCCCAATCGAAATACTGAGGGAATTACGGAAACGTTGGTATAAAACCAACATTTCTGACCATGAGGCTAAGGTTGTTTTTATTAACAATCTTCCCCAAACATTAAAACTCTTTGCCGGACATCTCCCCAACACTCTCTCTATAGATGGCTTATCTGAGAGATGTGAGTTAGAATATAGGGTTTTGGAACCCAAAGTGAATCCATCATCCTTTTCTTCACCCCCGCAAGATGATAGAATCTCCTCTTTAGAGAGAACAGTGGCGAACATGGCCAAAGTTCTAGAAGGATTGGCCATTACCAAATCCGAGATAAATCAAGTGAATGCTCGACCAAAATTCGTTTCCAAGTCAAATTATAATGGTAGGCTGCGATCGAGATCTCCGCAATCCTTTAATAAATATGCTCCAAAGAACTGGTGTTATAACCACCAGAAGTTTTTTATGCTTGCCAAGTTTGTCTTTGTCGTTCCGAAGAATTTCCGAATGAGTGTCAATTTCCACAGCTGACGGAGAGGACAACAGACCGCAGGCACAAGGGTGCATCAGTATTGGGAAACGTCTGGCGCAGGAAGTAGAAGACCGTACTTTCTGCACATCAACGGCATCAACGGCGCTACAGGGAAGAAGCCAACTACAATCCGACATCCCTGTCGACTCTTTTCGTCCACGCCGAATTTTTCACATAGAGAACCAAACAGACAATGCCGGTCGCAATCACCAGCCTACTTGTTTGCATGACCCGGCCAAACAGCCCAACGAACTTCTGCACCTTCTTGATTTCAAAACTGGCGAAGAGTTCATCGTAGACACAGGTGCGGCAGTCTCAGTTCTCAAAGGTGATTCAATGGCCGAGATGTCGCTAGGCGTTCTTCTCGCAACAGCTACAGGCGAGCCCATACCAACTTATGGCTGCCAATACCGCACACTCAACATTGGTCTACGACGTGAATTTTCCCACAACTTCATCATTGCCAAGGTCTCACATAATATAATAGGCCTTGATTTCCTTCTAAAATTTCGGCTCATTGTTGATCTTGCCAATCAAAAGATCATCGACCCCTCCACCAGGACTCGAACAACATTTTTGGACACTTGCCTCCGAGCGTTTGGAGTTACAGGTCATTCAGCCAACCCCAGTGCATCATTCAGCAGAGATATCAGCAGCTCTTCGAAAATACAAATCGCTTTTCGATCTTAACAAGTCAGAGCTACGAGTCTCCAACACGATGCATCATATCGTCACAGAAGGACAACCTATTGCACTCAAGAAGCGACCACTGGCTCCTGCTAAGCTGAAAGCTGCCCAAGAAGAATTCTCAAGGCTTTTGGAAGAGGGAATCATCAGACCATCAAAAAGTTCATGGGCGTCACCACTGCACTTAGTCTCTAAATCAAACGGATCGTACAGAGCCTGTGGAGACTACCGTAAGCTAAATTCAGTGACAAAATCTGATGCATATCCTATTCCAAATATCAACACTTTACTTGAAAAACTCAACGGCAGCAATTTCTTCTCAGTGATTGACCTCAGACAAGCGTACCATCACATACCGGTAGCACCAGAGGATATCGAGAAAACTGCAGTCATCACTCCATTTGGCCTTTTTGAATATCTTTACATGCCTTTTGGACTTAAGTGTGCTACTCAGACATTTCAAAGATTCATGGACAACATACTTCGCGACGACTCTGCTTATTGTATGTCATATCTCGATGACATTATGGTATTCAGTCCAGATCTAGAATCTCATGCGAAACATCTACGAAATGTCCTCTCACGCTTATCCAACCACGGACTCAAGATCAACTGTGACAAGACGCAGATTGCAACTTCATCCGTCGACTTCTTAGGGCATCGTATCACGGCCCAAGGTATTCAACCGTTGCCGTC
Source organism: Eudiplozoon nipponicum (assembly GCA_029291075.1). Taxonomy (NCBI): domain Eukaryota; kingdom Metazoa; phylum Platyhelminthes; class Monogenea; order Mazocraeidea; family Diplozoidae; genus Eudiplozoon; species Eudiplozoon nipponicum. Next base: position 19,129 of record JAQBSW010003628.1, read on the forward strand.
AAAGACGAATTCAATCAAGAATATCAAGTCACCAAGGACTTTGAGCGATTTGCAGAAAATCCTGGGAGTACTAAACTATTATCGCAAGTTCCTTCCAGGCCTTTCAAAACAACTTTATCCTTTGTGCAGGCACCTGCGGAACCGAAAAGGACTTAGCAAGAATTCCATCATTGCTTGGTCATCCGAAGACGAGGAATTACTTCGACTTGCCATCAACTCGTTAGCAAATGCCACAATGCTAACGCATCCAGATTTCGAAAAGCCATTTCTACTCACGACAGATGCTTCTGAATTCGCTATTGGAGCCACTTTGGAACAAGAGATCGACGGAGTTCGGAAGCCTATCAGTTTCTACTCGCGTACTCTCCAACCAGTAGAAACGAGGTACGACACTTTCGGCCGAGAACTTCTCGCCATCCACGACGCAGTGCGCCATTTTATCAGCATCATTGGCAGTAGCAGATTTGTTGTTTCACAGATCATGCACCACTAGTTAGCGCACTTCGAAACGCAACTTCATCTATCGCCAAGTACCCTGCCAGAGTGGAAAGACAGCTTTCTCGTCTAAGCGAATGGAAATTTGACGTCTTTCACGTCAAGGGCAAACAGAACATCATTGCAGATGCCCTGTCCAGGCCAGACGTCTCTCTACAACCACCTTCGCCGTCACCATTCACTGTCAACTCCGTGGCACTCAGTGAACCTGCACTAACGCCAACTCTCCTGCGAACTGAACAACGCGGTGACATTCACATTCAAAGATCAATAGCCCGTCACCCAACCAAGTTCATATGCCGTCTGTGGGAAGGCTTACCAATTGTTTACTTCACGGGTACGCAGCCCAACAAGCCAGTTCTGCCGACCAGCCTTCAGAGAAAAGTTTTCGATTCAATTCACTCAACTTCTCACCCAGGAAGCCAAGCGACTGTCCGACTTCTTACAGATCGTTTCTGGGGTCACAGACTTAGGCAGAATGTTTAACGATGGGTCTCAGAGTGTGCAATTTGTCAGAAAAACAAGATCACACGACACACTCGTTCTAAGTTGCAATATTTTCGATCTACTTCTCGCCTAGCCATCGTCCACATCGACATAGTTCATCTGACAAAGGTTCAAGGTTTCAGCTACCTTCTAACTATGATCGATAGATTTACACGGTGGCCTGCGGCATTACCTCTTGGCACCATTTCTGCAGACGAAGTAACTAACGGTTTTATCTCTGCATGGATATCCAATTATGGTGTTCCCAATGAGGTCATCACGGACAGAGGCACTTGCTTCTCATCTGATCGTTTCAAAACCACCTTGCGGTACATGGGATGCATCTTACGCCAGACGACTGCCTACCATCCCCAAGCTAATGGCATGGTAGAGAGAATGCATAGGGAACTCAAAGCTGCTTTAGCATCCTCGTCCATTAACGGCAACTGGGTCGATGCACTACCTTTAGTTCTGCTGGCCATGCGTTCCCGTACTCGTGAATCCATTAAAACGTCTGCGTCACAACTCTTGTATGGCATGGATCTACGCCTGCCTAGTCAGCTCCCACGTCTACTACCGGCACAAGATGACCCACAAGACGAAGCTACCCGCCTTCGACTTCATTTCGGTAACATGTCCGAACAGCAGCCGAGACACACGCCTCGTCCAGTCTTCGTTCACCCACAGCTCCACAGCTGCAAGAGAGTACTCGTTCGCAACAATAATGCTGTTGCACCACTACAACCCAAGTATCGCGGTCCTTACCCGATTTTACTCAGACAGCCAAAATACTTCATCATTATGCAAGGCGCTACACCGACATCAGTAAGCATAGACAGGTTAAAACCGTTTATCGAACCACCTGATCCTGAGAGCGTTCAACCTTCTACACACGTCTCAGGCTCCGTCTGCTCACAATCTCAATATCCTGATTTGTATAACGCGTAATTGATTTTTTTAAACATTAACATTAACTATCAAATTTTTTTTAACCTTACGTTATTTTTCGTATTTGTCTCACGTGGCATAACCAGCTGTTCTTAGCTAACAATTGTGTAGCATTTTTGAACAGTTCTTTGGTATTATGCCATCTCTGAGGCAATGTTCGTGTACATATTTTATGCAGTTACCTTTGATTTTAATGTATATATTTTTACATTATGTATTTCTCACACATGACATTACACTGCCTATTTTGGTATGACCAGCTACTTAGAGCTAACGCTTTCGTGTAGCAACACTAAGTAGTGATCAGCTTCATATCATGGTACAGGCCACTTTCAATGCATATCTCAACTTTATCAATTGCACAAAGACCACTCTACAAATGTCATGACCACAACGTCGAGCACTCTAGCTCCTTTGGTCGTATACAAACACATTGACAACGATCCAACCTGCTTAGGTTTTAACTTAAACCTGGCAAATTCAGAGGCGATTTACCTCGAAATCTTCACGCTGCGGCTCCCAAAACTTACACTGCTCTATTTTGCCTCACGTGCTATGACCGACCACTAGAGCTAACAATTTGTGTAGCAATTCCTAGTGGTTACCTGGCATCATATCATTGTTGAAACAACCAACAAGCATATTTAAGCCCAGCACTTATGGTTCATCATATTTTTGCTTAACTTGGTTCGAACTCTGTCATGCATTTCTTATCTAGCCTCGCAGAGAGGAATTTTTTTCCTTTTTTTCAGAGAGGAAAGTGTTGTAACGACACAAATCAATGGCCGACATATTGCGTAAATTAAATTCAAATTTATTTACGTTGCACCAATGAGAAAAAAGCGAAATTGCCGTTTAACCACGTTTAACCAATAGTGTACAAGTAGACATATTGCATGCTATTTAAGCACGGTAATTTACCATGCAAGTCAGTTTTCGTATCTGCGTTCTGCCTCGTGTTACACATGTGCGTGCTGTCGGCTGTCAATATCTACGCTGGATATTGATTTGTTTCACCAACAATTGGCAACATTCGTGACTCACCGTGTTGCTCTTCAACCAGCAAGACGAGCCAATTAATGCAGAACTTCAACGAAGTTATCCACATCGTGATAACAACAGCAGGAACCACAACCAGAGTCCACCCAAGGAACAGAACATCAACTTACATATATATAACTTACGAGAACGCCGCCAAGGCCCTGTTAAGGGCCCCCATATCAGTAACTAATCTCTATTCAGAGCACCTTAACCGAGTTTGTAACGTCGTACGGCATTTACTTGAAGCCGGGGCGTTTACAGATATATAAATTGTGTTTTACTTATGGTAGAATTTCGAACAATATAGTTTATGTAAAATTCCAGTTAAAAATAAATTTTATAAAAACTTTTAGTACTTCTTATTTATAATGGCATCACTAAATTATAGATTTAATATGCCATAGATTATTTGATGTAATTTCGGAAAATATTTTGTTATATATTTTTCATATATTTAATATATCACCGTTTGTGTTTTGTCATCTTATGTCAAAACTCCGGTATGTTTGATTAATAATAATATTAATCAATAATAATATTAAAAATCATAATAGTTATGATAATATTAAATTTTTATTTGGTAGTAAGAGTATTCAAAATAGAAATAAGAATTATGTATAAGTGATTAAGAGAATAACTAGCAATAACGATAGCGGTGGGTCTGGTAAAAATGGATAAATGGAACCTGCATATTATATCAGGGCTTCACGTAATTACCAAAAATGTTTGTTTTTGTCCAGGAAAAATCGATTAGATTAGATTTTTGGAAAATGCTATTTAGGCGATAACCAATAGCCTGAAATCAACAGGCAATAACTTCACGCAGTCCTGTGTAAATGAGTTGTAGTATCTCATATAGAAGAAAGCGCCACTACAATTTGAAAGGTCCATCACTGTGGGGAAATGGCGCGGAGAGGATATTTGGTCGTCACTAGCACAAACGATGTGACACTTATGTCACGAATAAGCCGTAAAGGTAGGAGATTTGAATGGTGCAAGTGCTCACTATAGTTCTGACTAAGAGGAAAAACATATTCAAGAAATTGAGGCAATTTGTTCTTTTGCTTATGTGAAAGTAAATTTGAAGTGGAAAAATTTTACAGGCGTAGGATATGAGTTGCAAGATGTAGGTTTTAAAAATAGTAGGTCTCAGGATAATGTTTTGTCTTGAAGCCTATGAAACAAGACAGTTTGAAGAGTTTAGACGTAACTTGGTTAAGGTGCTGGTCGAAGTCCAGTGACTTAGAGAACGCGATACCTTAGTGTTTGATATCTACCAACCTCTTTCTAGATATAGAGATTAAAGATTCCGACAGAGGATTGGTAGAGTCTGGATCATGCTTGATTAAGCGATTTAAATTGAAGCAAATTTCGTCAAGTTGAGCTTGCATAAACATTAGTACCTGAGTGATTTGAGATGTGAGAGAGCCGAGATAGTTCTGCTGCTAAAATCCCCTACCTTGCTATCGGCATATTTGAACAGCTTGAATTGGTTATTATATAATAATCATTGCCGATTCTTTCAAGCGCTGACTATTATCGGAGATAATAACTGATTAGTCTAATGATGCAACCACAAATGTCATTACTTAATAAGGCAGATTCATTCACCGAGAATGCGATAGTATCGAATGGCTTGGAAATATCAGGAAAACAGACAGTACAATTGTCCTTGAAAGACGGAGAAACATCACCCAATCATAAATTCATGTCGATTGTCGAAAAGGAAGAAAAATAGTTTCTGATTTAATAATAATTGTATTTCAATATAGAGAATTCTGTCAAGAACGTTAGTGAACACTAGAATGATGGAGATGGGAAGAAAAGATTGACGAAATGCTGTTTTTCTTAATGTGTGAGGTTGTAGACCTTAACTATTGAGATAAGGTAATAATTATTAGACACCTGTTAAGGACTTCAGTAAACAGGTAGTAAAGCTTTTAAACCTGGAAAGCCATTAGCTGATAAAATTGATTTTTAGGTTTAATGTCATCATTAGCTTGAATGACTATGGCCAGTAAGTCAAGGTTCTTGAAGATATTTGATGTTATCGTCACTGATCAACACTGTAGAATTAGAAGTTGCGGAGTAACAACCAGAAAGGAAGCTCGAACAGTCACCTGCAAATTTGTTGTCAGCAGAGCCAGTGAAGTTAATATTCGATTTATTTGACTTGTGAAACAGATGGTTCTTAGTAATTACTCCTTTCAAATCTAAGCGCTTGCTTGCATATCGTAAGCTGAATAAAGTCATCAATACGTCGTAATGAGTAATCGCAGATTTATGACGAAGGATACAATATTGAATACTGAGCTAGATAATTGCGCACCTTAAATAGTGTGTTTAACCTGTTTGAAATGCGTACTTGTTGGATAGGAGTGACGGAGGCTCAGTGGAATGGTAAGGCGTCACTGAACTGGGAGAAACAGGAGGGTATACTGTCAGGTGTGATTATTTCACTCCAAGTTATGGTATCGTAAACTAGAATAAATGCATCCCAGTTAATGAAACGTCAGGTTATTTTCATTGTCCGCTTTAAAGCAGACGATGAGAATGGAATAAGTATGGATATTTGACAGTGGTCGAGATTGGGCAAGATGTATCGGCACTAGAAATTGATAAACTCTTCGCTGAAGAGGATACAGTCAACTTGATTGTTGCTACGCCAGGCATTTAGGCATAAGAGAGGAACGTATATATAGCTTAAGGTTATGCTATATATGATCCACCTAAAGGAAAGATTAACCTAAAAACATTAGTTAGAATATGACTGAAAAATGTGTAGTATGCGGCAGGTTGGCTCAGTGCTACCAGCTACAGATACCTGAGCAGATGTGCCCAGGTTCGAGCCCTGTCCGCGGCAAATTTTGGCCAGTACGTGGTGAGTTCTCGATAAGGACGAAACCGGTCTCCTGTATGAATTGCCTTTTCTACATTATATAGTGCTTAGTTTATACTAACAAATGTATGTACATAATAACACAGGTGTTTATATAAATATCGCAACCTTGATTTAATTAATTGTTGTCACGCCCCCGCAACCAATGACCATTTAATTATAGTAAATAATGTTTCACTGCTATATAACCTTTAGTAGCGAAAAACAAGATAATATTTATAAATAATGACAAAAATATTAAAGCACACAAATTATAAGTGAGATATACGAGAGAGAGAGAGAGCCTAATTGCTGACTTTATATATCTAGATAACTCACAAAAGTGAGGCAAACTAAACTACTACACAACACCATTATGACAAAGTCAGCTATAAGGCAAGGCAATATCAGCAATACGGCTTCATTGCGGGTTTCACTGGAGAAAACAAAACATTGCAACTAACTCTGCTCGATTTGATGCCATATCGCGCAGAGTTTGTAACAAAGATACCAATCCTGGCAGACTGGTGTGTCCTATACCACCCAATTTGGATATAAGTGATTTCAACCGTTTCTGCCATGTCAAAATTTGTCCACTTTGTTTCTTACGCCAATCTAGCGCTGGATGAAAGAACAGAGCTCTACTGGGAAATCAAACTGAGGGCATACTCAAGACGTGACCGAGCCAAAGATGTTGATGTAGCCTTAGTTGTTTTTTCTAGCGAGGAGCACTAGTTGGCAGATCGAAAAATACGTCTACAGATATCAACGTTGGTTCATCATTATTGGTAACCAACATGTGCTATGCTTAAATACTGTTTGTTGCGGAGAACTAATAAATATGCAAGTATGTATTAGGTGTTGTGAACCTAGTAACAAATTAGTTCAGTTGTGACCAGAAAGATAAACCAAAGGCAGCATGAACGGAAAGTATAATCTCATGCACATTCGTTTCGTGCTTACTGGCGACTCATCAGTAGGAGCCGGTATTACGCTCTTTAACCACTATATATTTTGGTCAAGAATGTGGGATAATAGGACGGTACAATCTCCTATCAAGAATGTGGGATAATAGGACGGTACAATCTCCTATCAAGAATGTGGGATAATAGGACGGTACAATCTCCTATCAAGAATGTGGGATAATAGGACGGTACAATCTCCTAGTCAAGAATGTGGGATAATAGGACGGTACAACCTCCTACCAAGAATGTGGGATAATAGGACGGTACAATCTCCTATCAAGAATGTGGGATAATAGGACGTTACAATCTCCTAGTCAAGAATGTGGGATAATAGGACGGTACAATCTCCTAATCAAGAATGTGGGATAATAGGACGGTACAGTCTCCTATTCAAGAATGTGGGATAATAGGACGGTACAATCTCCTAGAAGAATGTGGGATAATAGGACGGTACAATCTCCTATTCAAGAATGTGGGATAATAGGACGGTACAATCTCCTAAGAATGTGGGATAATAGGACGGTACAATCTCCTACCGTCCTATTATCCCACATTCTTGACCAAAATATATAATGGTTAAAGAGCGTAATACCGGCTCCTACTGATGAGTCGCCAGTAAGCACGAAACGAATGTGCATGAGATTATACTTTCCGTTCATGCTGCCTTTGGTTTATCCTTCTGGTCACAACTGAACTAATTTGATACTAGGTTCGCAACATCTAATACATACTTGCATGTGCTATGCTTCTCAAACAACGGTTGCCGACTGTTTGTAAGCGTCTAAACTCATCAACTATAAGGCACCAAGTCTCACGAGCATATAATAAAATGCGTGTACGAATGCATTGTAAGCGCAACCTTTAATGCAGAGTGAAATACTCGCGTTTCTCCATAAATGACGAAGGTTCGAGAAGGCTACTCTAGCTTTCGCGATTCTTATTCTCACCTCGTCGGACATATTGCTTAAGTTATTGATAGAGCTCCCAAGATATGTAAACGTGTCAACTATGGCTAGATCTTTATTCTGCAGTTGCATCGTTGGAGTGAGTAGTGAGTGATCCTGTAAAAGTATTGTACATTTAGAGGGTGCGAATTTCATACTGAAAGACGGAACGACGTCTGCTAATCTATTAAAGGTGGCCTGGGCAGCATCTCGATTGTCGAATAATAGTACGATATCGTCTGTATAGTCAGGATCGACTAGTTTACCGCTGGAGAGAACTTCAACACCTGCATACTGAATGTGTGGAAGAGTGTTCATAATAGAATCGATTACAAAATTAAACAAAAGAGGGGAAGTGGACGATCTTGACGAACACCACTGCTGGTTGTAAAGTTATGCGTTAATTCGTTGTAGACCTTAACCCGACCAGAAGTATTTGTGTAGAGAACGCGTATAATATGAACATATTTTGTGGGCACACCACTTTTCGAGAAAATATGGAATAAAACATTGCGATCCACCGAATCAAATGCACACTTGAAGACTAGAAAAACTGCTATTGTGGTACGATGATATAAATGTCTCTGTTCAAGAATTTGCCTTAACGTAAAAATATTATCTATAAAACCTAGTCCTGAGCGGAATCCAGCCTGTTTTTCTCTAGTATATGATTCACATGAAGCGCTAAGACGACGTAAGTTAATTGAGGCAAATAACCTAGTCACGACTAGATTCAAGCTTTACCACAATGGTTATCGCACGAATTACGATTGCTTTTTTGAAGATAGGAATGATGATCGACTCATTCCAATCAAGTGGTATGGTTTTCTCATTCTAGATTGTATGGAAAAGTTTTGTCAACGCTCCCAAAATTATATCGCCACCATCCTTAAATAATCCTGATAAGCAAATCATCGGAACTTGCGGTGTTTAAGATAGAATTGCATCCCGTATGTCTAACTCTGATGATTCTTCGAGATTAACATTCCACTCTGTTGATGCAGGCATGCATTCGGGAATCTTTACTGGCGTAGTTGCCAAAGAAAATTGATCCTTGCAGTGTTCAACCCATCTATCAAGATTACTTATTTTATCAGTTATTAGATGGTTGTTATTAGCACTTATAGTTTTGCTAACTGTTAATTTTTCCGGACGCGTTGTGCGAATGAATTAGAACAAACATCGAACGCTTCTTCCATTTCTTCAGCCTTCTGGTCCAAAATGATTCTGGATCGACTTTTAGACTGCGCATAATTTGGCGTCTTACATTGTTAAGAGTATTATTATGAGACGAGCCACGTAGAATTTTGCGCTTATTTCGAGTATCTCTATAGATTTTACAGAGAACAAATGGTTATTTCTTCGGGGGCCTGCAATGCCACGTACTGTAGTACTTGCATTGTGCATAGTATAATTTATCTTTTTCCAAAATATATTCAAATTTTCGCCATTAAGACCAGTTAGATTCGAAAATAGAATATATTTTATTTTTGTCGAGTGGACTGTTGTTCGGGTTTGCTTGCGTCTATTTGAGGTTTATTTTTATTTTTCCCCGGAATATTTTTGTGCAAATCTACATCGGATATGTGCATAGTCAGAGTCGACATAAGTGTTCCAAATAGATCGACAATCCTGGATGCAAACACGCCATCTATAATTAATTTCTACATGATCTATTTGAGTTCACCGTTGTCCGGGAGCTGAAAGACGCCATATGGTGCAATGTCTTACACTACGGCTGAAGTTTGTAAAACTTAAATATGATTTATGCTCCAACTAGCTGCCAACAATCCGTTCACCATTATCATTGCGTGCCATCTAAATGAAATTTTGCGTTTCTTAAGCGCCTAACTTGAGAATTGATGTCACCCATAAACAAGGCTATATCTGAACTTCTTGCATTACTTAGTAAGGAGCTTATTTCGGAGTAAAAAGCGTCCTTGCTTTCGGCTGTGCTGCAATCAGTAGGAGCCTATGCAGATACAAATAAAAGACAACGTTGATTACGGCTTTTTGCATTGATTTTAGTAGATGTATTTAAACGTGCCGCACGAAGTCGGCTATTTACAGGGATTCGTTCAATTAGGCGAATGTCAGCTCGTGTGCTAAGGAAGTTACCGACACCCAATTTACCGGCTTGAGAAAACTTCTTGGAATCAGAAGCTCGATGCCAATAACGCGTAGATAAGGATGGTGCACCAAGTTGTTTAATACACACAGGATCCTGTATTCTAGTTTCGGATACGCAACAAAAATCGATTTCAAATTTATCCGTGGTACGTGAAAGGACATCTTGTTGTCTAAGTTATTTTAATGTTTGCATATTAAATGCCCCGATGTTAAAACCTAACCTAAGTGTAATGAGTGGTATTCTACGTAAACTATTTTCAATATTTGACAACGCGATGTTGAGCTCAGTGATATGATCAACACCAACCATATTCATATTGTCTAAAAGAGCGTTATTATATTGAGAAGAGGAAGGAGAAGGAAATGAGATGAAGGTTCCTGCAGTTGCCTTATTTCGCATATCCACCATGTACGACTCAGCAAATAAGGCGACCGTTTTTATACTGCGTGTCAACTGATGCAGTATGTTATCATTATTATTTGTTTCCTTCATGGTTATATGTGGATTTAAAAAAAAACACTAGTTCGTCCATTCCTAGTGAGGGTGGTTTTCATTTGGAGTTTTCCTTTGCTGATGGCTAAACTGCCTATGTATGGTACAGCTGCTAGGATCAACAGATAGGCGAGTATTCATTCCCAATTATGTCGATGTAACGACCGTAAATTTTTATATCGGCAGAAGAATAGATTAAAGGGTTGAAAGGAGCTTTCTGTGCTTTCCTCCAGTACTACCGTGTTGGAATTTATAAAAAGTGAATATGAGCGGCAATATGAACTGTATCCCTTACGATAGTTCTAATCTTGTAGTAGATTAATATCTAATTAACACAAACTCAGTTGGAAGAGCGGAAATCTCACTGAATCTATTATCGCATGCTTTTATCCAATAACGCAACAACCAAGCAATTTAATTTTAAAAAAATTTGTACTCAACTTGTTTGTCTCGACTAGCATTTTAAATTCTTTCTGAAACTTCTCAAAAGCCATGTGAACTTTCTATTTATTTATTGAAATCGTTTGTCATCAAAATTTTTTGTTAAAACCACAGCAAGTTGTTGTCTAGTCCTGACTCTAGTAGTTTTGTCTATCTTTTAATAAACCTTTTTCTTTGATCCATTAACGTTCTATTTTTTATTCTCTTTTATTATTTTAAATCACTTTTTGCGTAAAATCATTCTTATCAACCTTTTATAATTAGGCCTTAAAGAGAGCTTCTGCGATTTCTTACCCTTTAGAAAGTTTGATAAAAATTCATCTAGTATATTCACTTATAGCCGCCCAACATCGTTCAATCGACCTGTTAATCGCCAATAAAATGTTTCACCATTTTTTCTACTCTGTTTTTTTAATAAATGATATTCGTAATTGCCGTTATATCCCAATTCCCCCTATTCTCCGCAGTTTTATGTTATCTTATATTTGCTCCGAAGCTGATATGTAGTCTCAAAAGTTAGGATACCTTAAATTGGTGGAGTTCCATGACCTCTTTTACGATTAATCCATAAAATGACGTTCTTGTTTGCCATTATACTTCGTATAAAAGCCGTCATAGAATAGAGCCAAGCCAAAGCGTGCTGGGTCCCTATATTCCTTCACGTGTACTTCCTCTTGAATCTTTCGACCGCTAATAACGACCCAAGGTGCATGCAGTTGTACTAGTGTTATTCGACAAATCTTAACATTGAAAATTGAGGTGTAGTTCTCTGTCTTTAACAAAAATCGTCATTTTCTATCATTACATTGGAAGAAATGTCCATGAAGACATGATTGGTTTCTGGAGTTGTTCCTGATAACGTATTTGTGTTGGGAAGAATACGAACAGTAGACAGATTACTTAACATAGTAAATTCACAGCGCAATATGTTGGCAATAATTCTAGGTTTTATTTTTCCACCAACTTACTTGTTCACGAGTTATTCTGTTGGGAGCTCTATAACGTGCAGTGCATTGCATTAGTATTGCATAGAGAACCTCTGTGGCTGTCTCAAATCGAAATTGGATTACCTCAACCTGTCTATAACTACCGGAAATATTATGATCATTCAATCCTGGAACATTTACAGATAATAACATATATATAATAGTGTTTGATTTAATCCATTTTAGTTCTTGTATGCCTTCTGATCTTTCTTGGACACACCTTGACGTAACCATCTGCCTAGTGACTGAAATCGACAAGTAAAACTTTTCCACATTTAGTATTATTGTAGCCTGATGTGACAGATTTCTGGGTCCATAAAGATGTTCTATGGATCTTATCCTCAGATCCGCTGGCAACTAGGCCTTTGATCCAGAACCATTTAGTGTAGCACATACAGCTGTCCTCGAATGGTCTCTCAACTAAATCTCAGTTTGCCTTCCAATTTAATTACTGTGTCATCCATTCCCTGAGCACATTATTTCCTTGGCTCCTGGCATGGAGATGCCGTTAATCGAGCTGTTGTTTGTTTCATCCGAAATTGCACACACAGCTCAATACCCACTATTGCCTTCCTCGTCCACGGAGTGCCTTAACCGTCAGCATTCTTACTTACACTGCTGACCTGTGAGAAATGAGTGAGCTATTGCGTCTCACTGTCTGTTTTAATTATACCAGTGTTTTTGGTAGTGCTCATCCCTAATATCTCATCTAATTGGTGACTAAAGTCTTTCGCTAACACGTTCTCCGTGCCGTAATGAGCTGAATGAAGAAGCCATATTTCGATAAACATCTGTGAGTTTATCCCCCGAAAGAAGTTCGTGTGCTGAGCACTACATAGTGCTGATAGTTAGGCATTAATATTAGGAAATTGTGACCAGCTAAATAGTGGTTGAAATGAGTATTTTCCCCATTAACATTTGGAAGCCCCCGACCAAATGCTCCATTCTAAATTTTACGAAAAAGGAAGCACCAGTTCAAACTATTAACTCGCATTTTTCGGCAAGGTCGCTCAAAAGACGCTCACCGAAATAGAACTAACAACTTGATAAGAAATATGTCTACTGGGTTTATTTACTGGTCTACTATCGACCGAAATGTCGATTTCCCATGTCAAACTCATACAAATTATCGCAGTTTACCTGGCATACTATCTAGTGAGTTATTAAATTTGGCTCTGTTTGCCTAAAAGTGTGGTTCCTAAGCGGAAAAATAAATGACCGTCGTTTGCAAGACAATCCATCAACAAGATTACTAGACTTTCCTTCTATTGGACTTGACGTCGATCTCCGCAATAGGACTAATTGAAATTGTCTCAGTTGATAAGAAACATATCTAATATATATATATATATATATATATATATATATATATATATATATATATATATATATATATCCTTTTGAAATCGCGCTTTAATAAAATTATTGTAACCTTCTTTTGTGCAAAAACAAAAAAAAATTTTTATCAGATATAAGAAAATTTTCTTTCTCATGGTCTTCTCAAATATCTACTCATTAACATATCTTTATATATAAATTGGAAAGCAAAACAAGATAGAAATATGTGAACATAAGAGAGTGTGAAAAATAGAAACCAATCAAATTGCGTGCGTCACATCCAGTTCAAGCTCAATGCTTGTACGTGCTTCTTCTGCTTACATAAATCCGCTGCAATTTTTTATCCATAGGCTTCGTATGTGGCTAGCTCCCTTTGTTTTGAATTTAGTAATTACTTTGAATGCTACATCTGGAGAACATACGTGCGATGTTTCGATGATGTGTTGCGCACTAGCAGACGTGATTCACTATTTGATTTAAAACAGGCGTTAATTACGAATGAGAGAACATTGCAACTTGAACGCCTGTTTTAAATCAAATGATGAATACACGTTGCTATTGCGCAACACATCATCGAAACATCGCACGTATGTTCTCCAGACGTAGCATTTAAAGTAATTACTAAATGTAAAAACAAAAGGGAGCTAGCCACATACGAAGCCTTATGGATAAACAAATTGCAGCCGGATTTATGTAAGCAGAAGAAGCACGTACAAGCATTGAGCTTGAACTGGATGTGACGCACGCAATTTGATTGGTTTCTATTTTTCACACTCTCTATGTTCACATATTTCTATCTTGTTTTGCTTTCCAATTTATATATAAAGATATGTTCATGAGTAGATATTTGAGAAGACCATGAGAAAGAAAATTTTCTTATATCTGATAAAATTTCTTTTTGTTTTTGCACAAAGAAGGGTACAATGAATATATATATATATATATATATATATATATATATATATATATATATATATATATACTGGGCTTTCGAACTTGTTTACTCTTGACCGAAATATCTATCTCCGATGTAGCAATCGTGCAAATTATCTCAGTTTACCGGACAAGCTATCTAGTGGGCTATTGAATGTTGCTCTGCTGGGCTAAAGCTGCGGTTCCTAAGTAGAACTATAAATTACCTTCGTTTGTAGGCCAATTTATCATCGAGATTATTGGACTGTCCTCTTCTTGAACTTGACGTCGGTCTCCGAAATAGGGTTGATTAAAATGATTTTAGTTGACAAATATATCTATTTGGCTTCCGAACTTGCCTACTAATGACTTAAATGTCGCTCTCCGATATAGAGCTCTGCTAAATTATCTTCGTTTACAAGAGAAACTATCTGAAGAGATATCAAATTTGGCTCTCTTTGGATTAAAAATGGTTCCGGAATGAGACTATAAATTATCGTCGTTTGCATGAAAAGACTATTGAACCATTTCTATCTTGAACTTGACATCATTCTCTGTACTACGACAGAAATCTGTCAAATATGCTATAGATCTTGTTTCCTCTTCACTCACTATGTTGTCTCTAAAATGAAACTCTTACCAGCTATCTCATTTTGTTTGGTAATCCGTCTTCTGGGCTATTGGACTTTACTCCTGTTGACCAAAAATGGGAGCTCTGAAATAGGACAAAAATTTAACTCAGTTTACCAGACAATCTGTCTATTGGGCTATTAAATTTGTCTCCTCATTGCCAAGAAGCGATCTCCGAAACAGAACTAAGACACATTATCTCAATTTGCAGGGTAACATTTCAATTGTTCTTTTGAACTTGATGCTTCATTGCCAAAAATGCGGTCTCCGAAATTGTCGGTCTTAGGTTTATCTCAGTTTGTAAGACAATCTATTTTCTGTGTTAGATAATATTTGTGTCGGAGAACATATATATATATATATATATATATATATATAATTGTGCATTAGGTGTTGCGCACCTAGTAACAAATTAGTTCAAATATGACCAAAGACAGCATGAACGGAAAGTATTATCTCGTGCACATTCATTTCTGGGTTGTTGATTTTGTCTCTTGGTGTTATTGAGCTTGTATTCTCTTAGCCAAAATGGCGTTTCCGAAATTGGTCTGGTTAAAATTATCTCAGTTTGCAGACAATCTTTCTACTGAGACATTGAACGTGTTTTCAAATGGCCCAATGGCATTTATCAAGAACTGAACTCATTTAAATAATCTCATCTGCACTTAAATCAGCCCAACAGAAAATTGATCGAGTCCTTTGGCCATTAAGCTTCTCCACTCTTTGCGCAATTTTAAGTGTCCGATATAAAACTTTGCCGTATTATCTCGGTTGACATTAAATCTATTCACTAGAAATGAGCAACCTAGTGTTCTTTTACAGCAAAATTCTGGACGGTACCTGAAGAGTTTTAAATAAAGACAAACCGGTCTATTTTCGCGTGTAGTGATAAAAATTAATTAAATCAAGTTTGCGATCTTGATATAAATACCTGTCCCATTATATGCATTCATTTGTTAGTATAACCTAAGTATTGTATAGTGTTGAAAAGGCTATTCATCCAGTAGACCGGTTTCGTCCTTATTTGGAACTCATCACGTACTGTCCCGAATTCGCCACAGACATGATTCGAACCTGGGCCGTCTGCTTCGAATTCTGGCGCTCTAACCATTGAGTCGCCCTGTCGCGCTCTATACAATATTTTCAGTTATATGCTAACTAAAGTTTTTTTAGTTAGCCTTTCCTTTTGGTGGCGCCTGTATGCATTCCATTAGACCTGAAGTTCCTAATAACCGCCCGCGCAACTAATGTTTATTTAATTATATAAATGTTCATTTCAATACCACTTTCTAATATAGTGTGGTGACTGTTCTATAAAGACATATTGTGGATGGTTAGTTGGAACTTAAGGTCCAAATGGATGCGCACAGGCGCCACCAAAAGGTACGCATTATTTAATATATAACTGAAAATTATGTGTAGTGTGCGGCTGGGTGGCTCAGTGGTTAGAGCTCCAGATTCCGAAGCAGACGTGCCCAGATTCGAGCCCTGTACTTGGCAAATTCTGAACAGTACGGGATGAGTTCCCAATAATGACGAAATCGATCTACTGGATGAATAACCTTTTCTGCTTTATGCAATGCTTAGTTTATACTGAAAATGTATTAATGATGGGATTGGTGCTTATATTCATAATCATTACATTTACCAAGTCTGTAACCTACCCGTATATGGTGTATTGGAAATATTTAAATTGCGTGTGTCTTCTCTTCATAGCGGTACCAGGTGTTTTGGGTAGGTTTTTTTAATGAATTTGCAGGATGAAAATTTTTGGTGGAATTGCCTTTACCTACGAATACGCATACGCATAATAGTGAAACGTTTTAATATAATGGGTAGAAGACTATTTGGTGCGCTGCGTTAAAAATTCAACTGCGCCATAAATTTAGTTAAATCCTAACTTATCCACGATCACTTATTGAGTATAAACACCCACTGCAGTAATTTTGGTGGAAGTATTTTTTCCTACGGTGTAAAATGAGTCCACTTTTTTCCTCGATGAATGGTCATTTTTTACTACATATAATGGGTGGTGAGTTTACAATTCAACTATAAATATCCAATTGACCTATATAACACGCGTAGTTTAGCTGCATTTCGTGTGCGTGTTTACGCTGTTTCTAATTTATTCTTTGTTATGCGGGAAACAGAAGTGCCCTTAACTGGAAGGTTCATATAGGTTATATTTTATCTGGGCCTACAGTTGTCCGTTACTTTTTAACTTACAATTTACTGACTGAGTCAGTCAATTACTCCGATCCTTATTAGGAACTAAATTATCTTTGCTTCAACATGTTCAGCATCTGTTAAATATGTACTGACAATTTTATCGATTATTTACAAAGATTCAATATATTGATAATTTATATTTAACTGGTACAAAATTGCTATTTGGTAAATATTGTACAAATTAGATAGCTTTATGTTAAATTTAGTTTTAAATTATTATTATCGTCTCTGGTAGCACCAAATCAAAGAAGAGTAAGTTATAGTATTTTTCCAACCGCGGCTAAAAATTGGTGCCAATGTGAGCTTTGTTGAAGCTTGAAGCATTACACATGTATAGAGACTGCTTTAAGAACAAGGTAAAGATCAACATGATTTACTGGTAATACTCACTGATGTCTTTATTCAGTCTATCTGTTTACACATACTTCCACTGAAACGAAAGTTTTCACATTTTCGTGCATAACACTATAGGTTTTCATATCATTTGATATGAAATCGAAGACAATTATATGTTTCGGTCCACTACCTGAACTGTAATTTCAATAATTATCTGAATTGTAACAGTTATAACCAAAGACCTAACACCAAAAAGACGCCGTAATTGATTTTTAACATTTATGTATTTAATTCTTTTTAAAAATTCAAATGAATCGGCGACCAGGGAAATGTCCAATCACGTATGTGTTTCGCCTCTAGTTCAGGCTCATTGCCCGTAAATGCTGTTTATGCTTGCACAAATTGGTCTGCAATTTTTAAATTTACAGCATTCCTTTTATTCATTTGCGCCAGTTGATCGGTGCCCCTAACAACTGGATTTAATTGTTTTGATTTGTTTCTTGATCAAACTCTGCTTGGTTTTCACCTTTAATAGGTCGATTGAGCGTTATTCCGTGGTATTGCATTCTCAATTGTGCATCAACTTTTATATTTCTCTCATTCAACGTTGTAGATTAGATGTGGCGTTATGTTTTTTCGAAATAGATAATAAACATTATCGGTAATCACGTTAGATCGCGGAACTATGAGCTGGTGGACTACGATAGACAAAGCAAAGTTGTCTTCCTACGCTACATCTGCACTTAAATCAGCCCAACAGAAAATTGATCGAGTCCTTGATATTAATGATTCAGCTGACAATTCTGTATATTGTACAGATATTTACGACGAGTTCGGAATCCCTTTGAACATTTCACTATCAAATTTAGAAATTAAAGAACATGGTAAGTCACAAGTTCTGTTTAAAATAAAAAAAATTGTATTTTTACAGGAAATTTAATTCGCGAGGTATTGCTGTTATTTTTAAAAGTAAATTGTTCTGATCACACATATTAGTTGGGTCGCCTATGCGGATTCTCTCAGTGTTTGCTATGATCGTTACATCCTGCCTAGATTTAATTACCCCTAGCTCTGCAGTTAAGATTTTCTTCCACGTTGATAAGATTAAATCTCAGTTTTCCAAACTATCACAATAAGTCATTTTTACTAAACAGAAAAGCTTTATTTTTAATCAATTATATATATAGGAGTTTCGTTGTATAAAGCGCGTCCTGTTGGTAAAACGAATAACCAATACTTATTATTTCGTATTCACTTCTGTTGATCGACTACTGCTTCCGTAATTCTTATGGCATTGCCACATTTTAATTCATGCAATTTTGCGAGGACTTTCTCGCATTTACTTTTGCCATAAACAGAGTCATTGAAGCATTTTCGGCTTCAAAGGTTGCTACTCAAGCAGGAATGCTCTTTGTATATTTATCTTTCATTAGGTTGAAGACAATTAATACAATCCGTTTATTAGTCAATTGTTGCTGTGGCTATTCTTGAAGCTCTTAATGGGTGAGTTAAAAGACAGAGAGCTAGCTTGAATTATTGAGAGATTGAAGAATGATTGACCCATTGACTTGCTGGGAACAGCTGCCATGTATTAGGAATGAATAAGGGTGAATAATTATTTACAAGTTTATTCAAGTGGAACTCTACTTGTACAATAATAAATTCACGCTTCCACAAACTGTATAACTGATTCTGAGTTTCCTGTTGAAGAGCTGGTTTGCATCTAAATTATTAAACCTCGTCCGGATAACACTCATTGTGAACTCGTATGGAATAAGTGTGGAGAATCCAACATCATCGTCATCATCATTATGCACAACAATGCAAAAGTCATTGATACCTAATGCTTTACTGCCACAGAACTATAAGAAAAATAATATGAAATTATCAATAATGACAATAATATCAATTTAAGCAAACAATTCATTAAAGCAGGGCGATTTATGAGGAGGAGGATCTAGTTAATATGAGTGCATTTACATAGATATCACACGAAACTGAGACAAACTAAACCTCTGCCCAACACCATTATGGCCAAGTCAGCTTTAAGGCAAGACAACATTGGCAATATAGCTTCCTTACGTTTCTCAAAGTATCACATCATAAACAAGCAAGTCTCGCAGCTAACTCTGTCCAATTAAGGAAAGAAGGTTACAATGATGATTCTACAAAAAATCTCCAACAAGGTTGTCACTGAGCTCGACTCGATGCAATATAGCACAGGCTTTTCAACCAAGCATTATTATGCGCTCGTGGACCCCATCCTGGCAGACGACCGGGTCCTATACTACCCAATTTAACTGTTAGTATTTTTTGCCATGGCAAAATCTGTCCACTTTGTTTATTACACAAATTTTTATCTGGATGTGAGAAAAGTACACTTATGGGAAATCAAACTAAAGATCTATGCAAAATGTGACCAAGTCAAAGTAGTTGACGGAGCCTTACTTGTTTGTCTAACGAGGGACAATGACTTGATGATCCAAAAATAAGCCTATAGATGCCGACGCTGATGACAAGTTGTTGGTAACCTACATGTGCTATGCTTCTCAAACAACGATGGTCGAATGCTTGTAAGCGTCTAAACTCATCAGCTGTAAGTGGCGAAGTCTCAGCAAAATGTTAACACGACATTTTAGGCAGACTGAAATATTCGCGTTTCTCTATAAATGACGAAGGTTGGGGAAAGTTGCTCTAGCCTTCGTGATTATCATACCTTGTGAGTCATATTTCTTGTGTTATTGATAGAGCTGCCTAGTTATGTAAACATGTCAACGGAAAGACGATTCCACGACTGCTAATCTATTCAAGGTGGCCTGAGAAGAATCTCGATTGTCGAATAAGAATACTATATCGTCTGCATAGTCATGATCGATTAATCTACCGCCCGGTAAATCTGGACGTATGCAGCAGTATTGATTACACCAGCATTTTTACAAAATTAAATAGCAATAGAGAAATTGGACAGCCTAAATGAGCACCAATGCTGGTAGTAAATTTGTGTGTTATTTCGTCGTAAACTTTAATGCGATCCGAGTTGGTTGTGGAGAGAGTACGTACAATATTTACAAATTTCGTGGGCATATCACTTTTCGACAGACATTCGAATGGAGCACTGTGATTAACCGAGACATTCGCACCCGTGAAGTCTCGAAAGCTGGCTATTTTGGGACAGCGATATACATGGAACTGTTCAAGAACTTACCTTAAAATATGAACATTATCGATATAACCTCGTCCTGACCGGAATGCGGTTTGTTCTTCACTAGTATGTGATTTACGCGCAGCGCTATGACGGCGTAGGGTAATCGAAGCAAATAACCTAGATACTACTGGGGTAAAGATTATATTACAATAGTTATCACACGAATTGCGATTGCCTTATTTGAAGAATCAAATGATGGTCGGCTTACTACAAGCAAGCTTCACAGTCTCCTTATTGAATATAGTACGAAAAGAGTTATTCAACGCCCCATAAATTATGCCATCGTCATTCTTAAATAAGCTCTGTAGCAAAACATCGGGTCCTGAAGCTTTATGATGTTTAAGAGATAGGGTTGCATTCTATATTTCTAACCTTGATGCGTGTTAGAGATTAACGTTCGACAAAGTTGATGCCGGGATACTTTCGAGAATCAGGACTGACGAAGGTGCAAAATTATTCAACTCACTTATCGAGAAGACACTATATTGCTTGTTAGATGGTTGTTAGTTTTACCTGTTGCATACGCTTATCCCATCCCTTTGGCCTTTTTATTCCAAAAGTATTTTAGATCGACTTTTAGACTGCGCTGAAATTAGCATCTTAATAATCTGTAAGTATTATTGCAAGCCGATCTTGTTGGAATTTGACGCCTACTTTTGAGAATCTCCATAGATTTGACAGAGACCGAATAACTTTTTCTATTGGAGCCTACAAAGCCACATACAGCAGTACCTGCATTGTTCACAGTGGAACCTATATTCGTACAATGTAAATTTGAATATCTTCAAATTGTAGTCTAAAAACGGTTGTACGAGTTTGCTTTCATCTTTTGTAGGTTTATTCTTAATGTATTTTATCGGAAAATTTGAGTGAATATCTACAAATTTGTGCATGCTCCGAGCCAACATACGTGTTCCGGATGCATCTACGCCATTTCGAACCAGTTGTTACATGAAATATTTTAATACAATGTTATTCGCTGGCTATAGGACACCATGTAGCACAAGGCCTTACACTACGCCTGAAGTTTATGCTACTTAAATATAATCAATGTTCTGCGCTGCTATCCAACAGTCTTTCATAATTTGCTTTCAGAATTGAGCTTGAAGTGTGTCTGGCACCTAAATGAAATTCTGCGTTGCTTAAGCGCCCAACTTGAGCATTCATGCCACCCATTAACCGTTACTCTATTTGAACTTTTGGCTCTGCTTAGCATTTAATTTGACGATCATCTGTTGCGCGGCAATCGGTGGGAACATTTGCAGATAAACCGAAAGGAAATATTGATAGGGGTCTCTGGCATTGCTTTTAGTACACGTATTGATGCGTGTGGCAAAAAGTTGGCTGTTTACAGGTATCCACTCAGTTAAAATGCTTCAGCTCGTGAGCTTAGGACGATACCGATACCCTATTGACCGACTTGAGAAAACTCCGTGGAACCAGATTTTCGAAGCTAAGAACGCGTAGATGAGCATGGTGCCGAGTTCGGTAGAGCCTCGTAGGATCCTAAATTCTAGTTTTGGATACGCAATCTGTATCAATATCTATTGTATTCAAAGTAGTTGAGAGAGCTTCTTATTATCCAGATTTCCTAATTGAACGGACATTGGTTGCGCGGGTGATGATAACAATTACTTTAAATCAAACTTACGCTTTTGATATAAACACCTGACGCATTATGTACATACATTTGTCAGTATTGACTAAGTATTGTGTAGTGCAGAAAAGCCATTCATCCAGTATATCGATTTCGTTCTTATTGAGAACTTATAATGTACTGTCCAGAATTTGCCGTGGGCTGTAAAGGAACTTTAGGTCTCCCATTTCTAGTGGTGTATTGATTGTATTAAGATTTTCCCTTCTCTAAGATAGTCCGCCAACTAATGCTGATGAGCACTATCTGCCCAGTTGCCGTTGATCAAAGCTTCCTTAAGCAGCGAACACCTGCGCTTTCGTCTGTAACGTTTGCTCTCATTCCGAAACTCCCCAATTAGCACTAAGTGTTACTGTTTATTTAAGCCAAACTCAAGGCTTCCTATGAAAGGGGATGATGGCTGTATTCCATTAAACCCGGCAAGGTTCATGTTATCAATACTGGGCTAACTAGCTAATGCTCGTCGGTCATCGGGCGGGAAATTTCTATGGCTTCCGGGTTCGTTCTTGCTTGGCGTTCGTTAGTATTTGCATGGATTGTCGGGGCAGGGATTTGAACCTGGAAATATTTTGTTCAAATAAATCTCTTCCATACCGAATTCGCATATTGCCTGCAATTTTCAGCTATATGTCAATTAATGCTTTTTCGTCACTTCCTCTTTCAGGAGGATCGCGTTATGTACTGATTTCGAATTAAAGCTCCAACTATCCGTCTCCGACCTTCCATAATGAGAGAGATATTACATTAAATTATAATGGCAGGATAATATCATGTGTTTTCGGTATAAGATAAAATTAGCATTAGACAGAAAATGCCATTCATCAAGTAGTCGGGCTTCGATCCCATTGAACACTCATCAAGTATCTGCCAGGATTGCCTGTCAGAAATTGACAATGATGTATTGCTATCTTGAGAAATTTCTTAGTTTAAATCGACAACATATATAAAACAATAATTGGTATTCCATTAAACCCGGCAAGGTTCATGTTATCAATACTGGGCTAACTAGCTAATGCTCGTCGGTCATCGGGCGGGAAATTTCTATGGCTTCCGGGTTCGTTCTTGCTTGGCGTTCGTTAGTATTTGCATGGATTGTCGGGGCAGGGATTTGAACCTGGAAATATTTTGTTCAGTATATTGCAAATAAATCTCTTCCATACCGAATTCGCATATTGCCTGCAATTTTCAGCTATATGTCAATTAATGCTTTTTCGTCACTTCCTCTTTCAGGAGGATCGCGTTATGTGCTGATTTCGAATTAAAGCTCCAACTATCCGTCTCCGACCTTCCATAATGAGAGAGATATTACATTAAATTATAATGGCAGGATAATATCATGTGTTTTCGGTATAAGATAAAATTAACATTAGACAGAAAATGCCATTCATCAAGTAGTCGGGCTTCGATCCCATTGAACACTCATCAAGTATCTGCCAGGATTGCCTGTCAGAAATTGACAATGATGTATTGCTATCTTGAGAAATTTCTTAGTTTAAATCGACAACATATATAAAACAATAATTGATTGCGCGGGTGGTGGTAACAATTCTTTAAATCAAGTTTGCGAGCTTGAAGTAAACACCAATCCCATTGTTTTTAACCAGTCGTCGAACAACATAACAAAACTACCGTCAGCCGCAACGCACTGACGCGTTTCGACCTTCCATGATCATCATCAGAGTACGACGGCAAACTGACTATCGAGGATCAAACCGCATTGAATATATATGGAAATCAAATTTAGATATGCGGCTCTCACCTCTAGCAGTCTCGCATACATTGAACTTGACTGGAAATGTCGGCTGCACAATTTCTATGCAGTCACGAACATTAACTGTTTGCAGCTTTCGCCACATATACACATATAAGCAATACAATAAAACAATAATTGATTGCGCGGGTGGTGGTAACAATTCTTTAAATCAAGTTTGCGAGCTTGAAGTAAACACCAATCCCATTGTTTTTAACCAGTCGCCGAACAACATAACAAAACTACCGTCAGCCGCAACGCACTGACGCGTTTCGACCTTCCATGATCATCATCAGAGTACGACGGCAAACTGACTATCGAGGATCAAACCGCATTGAATATATATGGAAATCAAATTTAGATATGCGGCTCTCACCTCTAGCAGTCTCGCATACATTGAACTGGAAGAGATGATGATCATGGAAGGTCGAAACGCGTCTTGTTGCGCTGTCGGTAGTTTTGTTATGTTGTTCGACGACTGGTTAAACAATGGATTGGTGTTTACTTCAAGCTCGCAACTTGATTTAAGAATTGTTACCACCACCCGCGCAATCAATTATTGTTTTTATTGTATTGCTTATATGTGTATATGTGGCGAAAGCTGCAAACAGTTAATGTTCGTGACTGCATAGAAATTGTGCAGCCGACATTTCCAGTCAAGTTCAATGTATGCGAGACTGCTAGAGGTGAGAGCCGCCTATCTAAATTTGATTTCCATATATTCAATGCGGTTTGATCCTCGATAGTCAGTTTGCCGTCGTACTCTGATGATGATCATGGAAGGTCGAAACGCGTCAGTGCGTTGCGGCTGGCGGTAGTTTTGTTATGTTGTTCGACGACTGGTTAAATACAATGGGATTGGTGTTTACTTCAAGCTCGCAAACTTGATTTAAAGAATTGTTACCACCACCCGCGCAATCAATTATTGTTTAAATTGTATTGCCTATATGTGTATATGTGGCGAAAGCTGCAAACAGTTAATGTTCGTGACTGCATAGAAATTGTGCAGCCGACATTTCCAGTCAAGTTCAATGTATGCGAGACTGCTAGAGGTGAGAGCCGCCTATCTAAATTTGATTTCCATATATTTTCAATGCGGTTTGATCCTCGCTAGTCAGTTTGCCGTCGTACTCTGATGATGATCATGGAAGGTCGGACAATGTTTTTCTTTTAAAATTTATGTTTTGCTGTCTCGGATATTAATATTAATTAATTGCTATTGTAACCGCCAAAGTGAGTTGGATTCTTTATGTAAATTTCCTCAGCATTAATAAAAACCATCTCTTCTAGCCTAGCTTCTATTTTTCCTATTTACTCGGCTAAGATATATGTTGCACCAGCTATTTTTAGGAAGAGTGAATATCCGTATTATCACTGATCACTTTTATTAATTATGTATGATTAAGTTATCTTTTTCTCATATAAAGCCTGACTTTGAACAAAAGAAATTTAAGTAATTATTCTCTCGTTTGATACGCGAGCTTTAATAAAATTCATTGTTCCCCTCCTATGTGTAAAAGCAAAAAGAAATTTTTTCAGATACAAGAAGCATTTCTTTCAAATAATCTCCTCAAGTATCTACTCATGAACATATCTTTATATATAAATTGGAAAGCAAAACAAGATTGAAATATGTTCACATATTTCCATCTTGTTAAAAGAATATAGTATTATTTTATCGTTTGGAGGTCACACTAACGAATTTAATTTATCATTTAAAAATATGTGTCCAAACCATATAAGTATCTTTGTATATATTAAAGTACATATAAGCAACAAGGTGGGCTCATACGATTCATCTTCGGTACATAATATATCAGCAAATAATATATTCGTTTATTGTTTACCTACATGGTCCGAGTCGATACACATGTGCAAAAGCCAACAAAAGTCCTAGATACGACCACACCATCTATATTTGATTGCCACATGTTCATTTTGAGTGCAGACTTATCCGGTGGTTGTAAGACTCCGTGTGGCACAACGTCTTACAGTACATCTTGAACTTTTTGCTATTCAAGTATAATATATGCTCCGCCCAACTCTCCAACGGTCGTTTAACATTATTGTTGCGCGTTAATTTTAAAGTATTTCTGCCACATAGATGAAATTCTTCGTCACTTAAGCGCCCATTTTGAGCATTTATATCGTTAATAACCAGGACTAAATCATAATTTCTTGCTCCACCTAGTAGGGAATTTAAATCGGAGTAGAAAGCGTCCTTGTCGTTTTTATAAAATCTGCTTGAGCATATGCAGATAAAATGAAAACGCATTGCTAATTAGGGTTTCTGGCATTGGTTTTAGCAGACGTCTTTAAGCATGTCGTAGAAAGTCAGCTGTTTACATGGATTAATTCAGTTAAAGAAGATTCAACTTTTGTCTAAAGATTATACCAACTCCTCATTGTCTGGTTTGCGAAAATTGCGTCGTAAAAGGGTTCGAAGAAATAACGCATATATAAGGTTGATGCACTCATTTCTATAATACTGGCAGGGTCATAAAGTCTAATTTCTGATACGCAACATAGTTGTGGAGGAACTGTTCTACGACAAATATAAATTAAAAATTTATATAACAATTAAACCACCGTTGCTGACTTAAACGAACATTCCTTGTAAAGAAATAATATAATAATAATTTTTGAACATTCCTTGTTTAAATTTTTTAGTGCATTTTTATTGTTAGTTCGTATTCGGTTTCAGTTTTTGTATTTTGTCTTGTCTCGCGTGAGTCCTCTCTGGTTGTGTTCGGTTGACATCTTGCGTTTGCTTTACAACTTTTGTAAATTTGATCTTCACGCTTGATATATACTAAAATACGAGTTTATTTTCTCACTCAAACAGATGGGAAAGCCTGATAAATGTAAATTAATTGTTCTATTTTCCATGTTAAATTTGTTTTGTGCAGCGTTGATTGAAGCGTAATCCACGCATCAGATTATGTAGTTAAATAAATATGACTTTTGTTACCATGGCCGTTGATTTTAAATATAGGACTTGACAGATCTGACTGGAGTAGTGTTAGGGCTTAGTCTAATGGTTTCTGAGGATTAGGCAAACTCATCAAACTCCAGATTAAATCTTGATTGCAATAGGCCAGATGCGTGCTACCATGTTCGGACGGGTCGGAACTTTCTGTCGATGTGGTTCTAATTAGGAAATCTCTAATTTATCCAACGTGCGTACAGTTTTAAGACTAATTAAGTAAACAATCTTTTATTTCACAGGCGGTGACAGAAATGATTTATTTTCGGTTCCTAAATGTATGTTTGATCAAGAAATTAATTTATTAATTGTCATATTGTCATCTGATGGTTTTTATAGTAGTTACTGTTGAAACGGAGTTTTCGCCAACGGCTTCTTTTTTGATGATTGTAATTATTCTACAGAAGGGAAAGACTAAAAAATGGAAAGGTTCCAGTGTGTGCCGGAGACAGCTGCTGAGAATCAGAAAATAATAAATAATGAATTTTCATTTTAATTTGTTCTACTAATGGACGCGCTTAAAGCCATAAACCACTACAGTTTTATACTTAATTGATGAATCGTTGTTGTAAGCGCTAGTATTGATTCTTAATTTCCAGTAGAACAGTGTTATGTCCACCTATGTTTGATCGTCCACGTACATGTATGTCGTCAGTATTTATTATTAGCGTATTGTCTAGACGAGCCTTAATTATGCTCTATCTTCTGCAGTTAAATTATTCATTTGAGAGAGTACAATGCCTGAATCAACGTTTCCAACCCACTCAGAAGAGTCATTTTAAATGTACCATCAAGTGCTTGCTATCTTTTACTCAACTATATAGAATTTTTGCTCGCACAACGAAGCATCGATTTAATAAAACAAATTTACACATTAATTAATTTATGTTCAACTTCAGCTCGAAGTCTGCTTTTATCATTGAGCTGACTGCTTCGTTCTGGTACAGGCGCTCCTGCGAGGAATTCCTGTTGAAATAATGTCTCGCCCTAGATAAGACCTCTCTTGTTCATTATTTGTCTTAAAAGGTGGCATTTCACGCTTCACATCTCCGCCTCGGGAACCGGCTTTCGCACTCCCGCTTGAACGATCCAAAAAGTGCATCAGCTCGCGGTCCATCGGGCAGGCTGTCGCGTGTCAGTATTGTGCGTCTGCGTCCACCCTCTCCACGCCATACGGCCCATCATTGACATTGCCGTGCAGTGCCGCGGGCTCGACCTTCGCTACCGTTGCATAGTCGCCGACCTTTGTAGGCGAGTGCGTTAGTCGGCTGCCTTGCATAGCCTTCGTCGCTGTGTGGCGCCTACATATTCAGTTCGCTGTTTTAGTCGTTCCTGAATATCCGCTATGGCGCAGCGCTCATGCCGGATCCTCAACGTACAGGTTCACCTGGCAGATCTTATGTGTGCCTCCACCAGACCCCTTGGTCGTCGGAGCTTTGGTCCTCGTAACTGTCGAGACTGTAAAGCGCAGTGGCCCGCTCGACCAAATGTCAGTTGTCTCTCCACGGTTCCTCTGCCATCGGTGGCACCAGCATCGCAGTACCTCTTTCATCGTCCTATGTGCGCGCTCAGTCTGTCGCATTATTTGCGGGCGATAAGTGGCCGCGCGGGAATGCTTTATGTCGACGGTCTTAGCACCACTGATCAAATTGCTTTCGACTCAAACCAGTGCAGCCTTGACGTCGGTAACTATAACTTGTGGTGCACCGAATCGACTCGAGCCATCGCTCTTCTGGGCACGCCATAATCTTCTCTGCCGTGATCTTCTTCAGCGGCAGCAAACTCGACTCCATCAGGTAGTAAACTTATCGACCATGGAAAACACATAGGGACAAACGGGAAACCCTGCCGCGAAAAGAGCTGCCGGCAAGTGGACTCTGCTCAGGTCGATATGCAGAAACTCGTCCCTGTGCAGTGGCTATCGAGAGCAATCGGAGTGACGTTTCTCGTTCCTTTGGTTTACAACGTTGGCATGTAGTGCACTGTTGACAACAGCTGCCGAATTTCTTTGGGCATGCCAGGCCAATACAATCGTAGCTGCAACGTGTCAATGAGCCGCCCAGCGCCGGGACGTCCTAACGTTTCATGCCAGTGCGCCGATTAATTCTGTTCTCATAGATCCTGGCACAAACCATTGCACTGCTTGTCCTTCTTTCCGCGCCAACAGGCCGTTCTGTAGACTCAATGTTTCATACGAGTTGTCCAGACACCACTGTACTTTACTTTACTTTACTGCGTACGACTCCTTTTGGAGGGATAAGCCGGCTCCACATTTCATGGAGTTTCTTGACACTAATATGCCGTTTTTTAATTGATTGAACTATTTCCTGGCATGTTTAGCCTCTCTTTCCCCTGTAATCTTTCAGAGATTTTTATGAGACGGTGAAACCCGCACAGCGGAAATTCTGCTGAACGCATCGGCCGCCGCATTCTCGACTCCTTCTCTATGATGAATTGATATGGTCGTACTCTTCTGGTCTCTTCAATGGCTCGGATGTACACGTTTCTTTTCCTCAAGACATGGCGATTCTCCAATGCAACTCGCGCTTTGTGGTCGGTAAAGACGTCCACGTGTGCGCATCTCGATGACAAAATAATCTAAACTTCCGCAGCGCCCATTGTACGGCATGTAATTCTTTTTCTGTGACGGTATAGTTCTGTTCCGCCTTAGTGAGCGTGCGACTTATGTATTGCCGCAGGACGTCCTCTGCTTGTAACACCGCTCCTAATCCCAACATCTGACGCGTCTGTAACAATTGACATATTACCTATCGGGAAAAGTCAAAATAGTCGCATCTATTAATTTCTGTTGGCATAGCGCAAACGCTTGTTGAAAGCCTCCTCCGTCCAACGAAATGGTATCTTGGCACTAGTTAACTGAGATAAAAAGGGCTGTTGCGTAACCGCCATCCTGCGAGGTATGGTCTGGTAGAAATTCACCATGCCGGGTTAAACCGGCGCAATTGCCTTCTAGTAGTAGGCACCGGATGATTCCCTGATGGGTTGTACGTTCGAATTCTAACGGCAGTCCGTCCGCTGAGTCTGGGTGCCCCAAGAACCGCACTTCTTGACCTATCTCGTGCCTTTTCTGGATTAAAATGCAATCGCCATTCTACAGCTTTGGCTTAACAGCTTCTGCAGCCTCACACGTAATTCGTAAGTTCAGTAGTAGCCCATAGCAATACCATCGTCTACGTAGGCTTGTTGTGTCAAGCTAAGTCAGACACGAATGAGTCCATAATTCTTTGGAACACTTTCGGTGCGTTTTTATGAGCCAAATGGTACCCGGGCGAATTGGAAATGACTCGGGGTATCTTGCACCAGCTAACTTCCATCGGTACCTCGGAGCCGCAACGCCTATTTGCCAAAATCCTCGTTTAAGATCAAGCACGGCGAACCATCTGCCTCTCGATGGCTGTAAGAACAGATCACGCAAGAGCCGGCATGGGATACGGGTCCGGTTTGGTTGCTGAATTCACCGTACTAAAATCAGCCGCCGGTCGGAGCGAACCATCCTCTTTCGCAACATAAACCACGTCGGGCTAACGAAAACAGATGATGACGGCTCCAAGAACGCCGGCTATCATCTCTAACTTCGAGTTGCTCGAGTCGCTGCCGCTAATTTCTTTGGTGGTTAGCACCATATGCGCGGTGGTTCGTTGCGTTTGGTTCGTTCTAGCCACAGCTTAAACTGGTCGACCGTCGGCTCCTGGACGCTCGCTACAGTCAGGCAGTTGGAATAGCAAATGTTATATTGAGTTTGAAGATTCTGCCACCACCCAGGCAGACAACCGGTCTCTCTCCCGCATCTTGAGGGGTAGCATATAGACTTTATTGAACATATTCCCTCAGGCCGCGATAAGCATACACGTTTGTTTTGACAGTCTATCGTACAACCCATTTTCTAATGAAATCGAGTCCCAACAAGAGGCGTTTGCGTATTTTTCCGAAACGACAAAAAGACACGCATAGATATTTTCATTTATCAACAACTTCTCTGTAAAGTCACTCACCCACAGCCACCAGTCGATGCGCCTGATGCCTGACATAAACTTTTCCCGCTGTCAGGTTTGGCATTGTTCACTGGTCAAGTCAATCGGTAAAGTACCGACAGCATCTGCTACCAGCATCCAATTGCATTATTACTGGTCAGAGTCCGTTTGATGTTGAGTTCTAAAATTCTGGCTTTTCACGAAAATTCTTGCATTTGGCAATGTTTGCCACACTTCCTTTCTTCAAAGGCCATCTGGTTCGGACCACTTTTCTGGCCTGTACTGCTGGTCTTCATTCGATCTACCAATCGGAGCCACCAAGATTAATACCTGCTCCCTGCTCTCTGCACCTTTAGTTGTGAGATTGTGCACCCTCGTTACCCACCAGACACCGAGCCGTTGCTCGAGCGGGCGGTAACATGGGTTTTGCTGACGCTTATGACGCCGTATTCGTCAGGAGCTGGAGTCCTTATATGCTGACTTTGCTTCCAGGCCACTGGCTAAAGCTGTTGCCTTCTGTCGCGGAACTGCGGTATGCCGCGGGTTGGATTTCCCAATACGG
Organism: Eudiplozoon nipponicum; assembly: GCA_029291075.1. NCBI lineage: Eukaryota > Metazoa > Platyhelminthes > Monogenea > Mazocraeidea > Diplozoidae > Eudiplozoon > Eudiplozoon nipponicum. Next base: position 50,530 of record JAQBSW010003628.1, read on the forward strand.
TATGTCGCATCCTGTCAGATCGTCATAATGGACCTACATGCTTGGGAGATGCGAAGCCGCCACTTTGTACTTGTCATTATGGCCGGAACTGTGAGACCGAAAGTCTCTCTTCAAGGCCTCCCTGGAAGCTGGATATTTCACCGTATCTCGGTGGGGGCCAGCTTGAACATGATGGCTCGACATGATGGTTGCAAGCCGGGTAAAGACTCGGTAAGCTTCGAAAAGGAACCACCGCTTGATACGTGCCATGGTATCCATGCGGCATCTCACCCATTAATGGTTTCAGGCTGTATAATTCTGGAACACTTCCTGGGGGCCTGGCCGAAATGATCCAACGCGCGTCTTGGTATTCTTCATACGTGAGGTCAACTGGCGATTCCAATTGGACTGCTACTGTGCGATCACACTAATTCCTGGGTAGCTACACGCAACAATTGGTGCTTCCAATGTCAATTCTTGAGCTCGAACTGATGCTTCTCAGATTTTCGAACCAACAACTGTGGCCTTCTCCACATCTAGCGGTGCCAACATCGGCTTAAACTCTGATGTATCGGTCTCGAACTCAACTCGCCGATCTCGGCCGAAAACGCCGGCATATTTCGCTCTGCTTCCTGCTATCGTGCGCGGTCGCCATCGTTTTGTCTACCCTAGCTGTTGGATGGTCCACAGTACACGTATGTCGTCTGTGTTTATTATTGGCGTATCGTCTAAACGAGCCTTAATTATGCCTAATTGCTGCAGTTAAATTACTCATTTGAGTAGTCAATGTTTCAGATAACGTTTCAACCCATCAGAAGACATTTCGATGTACCCACCAATGCTTTATTTTTACTCAATTATATATAGAATTTTGCTCTGCACAACGAGCATCGATGCAATACGACGAACCTACACATTAATTAATTTCTATGCTCACTTCAGCTCGGAAGCCTGCTTTTACTTTTCATTGGGCTGACTGCTTCATTCTTAGACAGGCAGCTTCTGCGAGGAATTTCTGTTGAAATAATGTTCGCTCCTAGACAAGACCCTTTTTGTTCATTGTTATTTGTCTTAAAGGTGGCCATTGCCACAAGCTTAGCTTTAAAATCGAATGTTAAGCCGGATAAATGTGTACTACCATTTTGGCCCCGGTCTTAGAGGGATCGTTCTATTTTTTCGCTTAAAAATCCATTGTTAAATTTCGCATGCCTGATCATGCCAGTAACATGTATCACAGACTTCGTTAAATTGCCGACAATGTGTTGGTTATTTTTCCCGACCCACAATCAGATTTGGAAACATTTTCACTGAACAGATAAACAAAGAATAGAAATTGAAATCAACATAAGGAACTCCTATAATTGCAACAAATCAATTTTTATAATTAAAAAAAAACCACATTCATAAAAATAAAATAATATTTTATACTCACGTATATTCATATATTTCAGATAAATATGTATAAATATATGTCATTATATTCAAATATATCAATATGTGATTGCAAGCTACCCTGTTTTAACCATGGTTACTTATTAAACATGGTTATTATCTCAATCGATCGATCTTTTTTCGCCAAATGGTTCAATTAATTTTCTATACGTGAACGGACATCGGTTTTCGTGGGCAGTGATAACATTTATTATAATCAAGGTTGCGAACTTGATGCCAAACACAGACCCGAGCTAAGAACAGCCATCTGTCAGGGATAAACGAAGAATTGTATAGTGTAGAGCAGGCAACTCATCCAGTGGACCGGTGCCTGTCCTATGGCCAGGAACTCATCACGTACTGGCCAGAGTTTGCCACGAACAGGGCTCGAACCTGGCACGTCTGTTCAGTGGTTAGAGCACCAGATTCCGAAGGAGGCGAACCAAGGTCTGGAGCTCTGTCCGCGGCAAATTCTTCTTGAGTACGTGATGTGTTCCCAATAAGGAACGAGGCTCGGTCTGCTGGATGAATTACCTTTTCTACACTATACAATTCTTCGTTTTTAAACTCCCTGAAAGTTTGCAGTAGTTGTTAGGTCTGGCAGTGTTTACATCAAGTTAGCGGCCTTGATTATAATAAATTCAATTAATTATTTTAAAGTTAAAATGTCTTTTTTATATCTTCATTAAGCACTACAAGATAGATATGCTGGCTTTCGTAGATTTAGTAAATTTTGTTTTCTCAGGACCAATTGTACGGCATAGCATTTAATTTGCATAAACTATTTCTCACAAGCCTTTGAACATACTACCATTTTATTTGAAAGATCAATTGAGTTACCACTGGTTATATCTCTACGGCTGTATCATATTGGCTTACGAAATGGATTAGGTAATTAAGTAAGGTCAAACTACGCTATCAGCGAATGACTATCGCGGAGCTCAAAAGCTATAAGATAAATCGTACAGCGTGTTGTATTGATGCAAGTATATGTAATTACAGAACGTGGAGAGAGAGAGATAAGAGGCGGTGAAATTGGTCGCGGTGTTCAGCTTAATTCCTATCAAGATCATGCATTTTATCGGGTTATTTTATTTTGTCGCAACACTTCGCCGTTTCGCTAACATGTAATTTTGTCGAATCTACCGCGCGAGCCAAGGTTAGGTACATACTACTGGCTGTTACATTACGCAAACGCTTGTCTGCTCGTCAACTCCTTTAGTACCAAAAGGATTTAAGATCCACTTTCAGACTGTTGAAGTTCGTGTTTCATAGCTCTACCGAATATTGTTATAAGTCACGATACGTGGGAACTTTGAGCACCTAGTTTCGAGATGCTTCTGCAGACTTTTTCAGTGACCCAATGAATAATTCCATGGGGGCCTACAATGCAATGCACTCTGCATAGTTCATATTGGATACAAACTTAGTTCATAGTAAGCTTCTAATTTTGGCATCGTCGGGTCGGTTAAAGCGTCGATTTTAGAAAATCTTCATATTTTATTCTGAAAATATAGATGTAGCAGGGTTGTGCTAACATCTATTTGATATTTATTATTTAAAGCTTTCTAGAGAAGGTGGTGTGTGCCTACAACGAATAATTACATTAGTTCCGGAAGTGCCAACACGGCGTGTTTCAAAATCGAAAGCTATCGAAGTTCTAGATGAAACCATACCAATCTTTAATCAATTGCTACATGTTCCTATTTTGGTGCACAGTTATCCGTTGGTGGCTGTAAGACTCCATATGGCAGTGGCACGCCTGTTGCGGGCACGTTCGGACGTTTTTGCTACTCAAGTATAACATACACTGCCATAGCTTAGATCGAAGTAGAAAGCTGCCTTGTTGTCATCCGTACTGCAATCTTTGGGAGCATTTTCGGGTTAAGCGGGGAGGCAACGTCGATTAGGTTTCTGACTATCTATGTGCTCAGCAGATGTTTTCAAGCGCGCCACTAAAGCCGGCTTTTTACAGGGATTAATTCATTTAAACAAGTTCCCATCTTCGTAGGCTAAGTATAATTCCGACTCTCCCATTGTGCTTGCTTGAGAAAATTTCTGCCATATCAGAGGGTTTGAAGTCAATGGGGTAAGTACATGCTTTAGGCCGAACGCACTCATTTCCATAATTTTGGGTAGGGCCCTGTAACTCTACTTTCGGAATCGCAGCACGTCGATTCCTGATCTATCAAGTAGTACGTGCAATAGCTTATTCTACTCAAGTAAGCAAATCATTGATTTCTCGGGTGGCAGACAGAAATTATTTCTTTGGTGTTACAAAATTTATTTTTTACAACTATGAATTAATTTATTATGTGTCAGTTTGTCACTTCGATGGTTGTAGGGAGTGCGCTACCATTGATGCCAAGAGTGAAGCACAATGCACTTTTTTTATGTTCCGATTACAACTAACATGCAGATGTGAAGTAAGGCAGCTATGGAAAGTACCTAGTAGCGTAACTAGAGGCTGCAAACTCGGCATCAGTACATAAATCATCTAAGTGACGAATTATGATTCACAATTGTTTTACTAAGAGGGCGCGCTTTATGCGAAAAAAACCAATTAAAAAAACTTTTTCTCGATGAATCGTTGTTTCAAGCCCTAGTATGGGTTCTCAATCTCTGGTGCAACAACTTCGGGACTAATGTTGAGTGGACAACTGTATAAGTCTTTGGACTGACCTTTAGAGGGCTGTTGGTGTATTTCTCATCAACTCCATTGTTAAGTTTTTCTTTTTTGATTACGTCAATTTAGTTCATAGGAAGCCTCGTAAAATTGATGACATTTTCTGGTTAACGTTTATTTCCGGATCCATCCTCAGACTTCTTGCAATATTTTCCACACTCTATAGAATGTAGAAAATAGCAATAGCCTTGGCGGAACCCTCTTAATAACTTCCACATGATTTGTTGTAAATTTTGTAATTCACGTTCTTAAATTTTACCGTCTTTATTTAACCAATTTTATTTAATACAAAATATATTCACATTCATTTGCATAAGATTAAATAGATGTTGATACATTCATTTATACCAATATGTGGTTTAAATGTGTTGGTTTCTCTCAAGGGCATCTCAGTAAACATGATGATCGTCTCATTTGCAACCGATCTTGTTTCGACGAGTTTTTTTATCCAATTATTTATGTTAGGATTATAATTTACCATACATATGAAGCAATGGAAGATCATGTACATGCACCCGTAATGTTTTGCTGCTTTCTCGTAGTCTGTGAATACTCTATTTCATATTTGGAACTTGCATTACTTGTAGTCTCACATCTCCTCAATCCTACAGAGATGGAATTGCAGATATAATCTTTAATCAGAAATCAATAATTATGCCGGGATGACGATGGAATTCTGGAATTAGGATAGCGAAAGAAAAGGAGAGTGTATAGCTAGAGACTCAATCAAATTGTTGACAATAAGCTTCTTTCTGTAGTGGATAATTCAACCGTAAATTTAGACGAATTTTAAATTAGTTAACTCTGGGCGGGTATGCAGTCTATTCAGTCAACAATACGCAAGCTATTTTCGAAGTCACTCAATTAAGTGTGGCTCAGGACTGAGAATGATTATAGCTGAATTTACTTGCAGTTGTCACGATCTTATTTTTTTAATCTGACACTTCTAATCTGCGTTTGCTAATAATGAGAAATGTCTCGTTGAAGATCATCGATATTTCATCGCCCGAAAGATTTATAACAGTACTCCTCGATATGGCTGCGATCCGGTTATGTAGCGCGGGTACGTATGGAGATAGGCCTGCATTTTTCATCATCTGCCTGATGGCCATTTTCCTGTGAGCGCCTGATCAGTCGCCCAGTCTCTCGACCGGGCCATATTTAAATGGTGTTTTGCCCTCCTTCTTCGCACATCTACTGGACACGTCGTTTTCGAATACATTAAATCAAAGCTTAATCGCTATATACTATTTCATTTCACTCACTCAAATGGTCATAGGTCTTCTGTGCAAGCGCAAGATTTCACCACCAGGGGCACTCGATTGTACGACCTAAACGATAGCAGCTATTTTGGGGCTCTTGGCATCTGGCCCGATGGTGGACATTTGCTATACCAACGACTGATAATATGTGTGCTTTGTGCGTATTATTCTAATTCAAACACTCTCTGTTGGGTTCTGACTATTCGAGAATAGATGAGTGACTATGGAGTGTAATACCAAACGTGCAAGCGTCTCTTGACCTGTGAACTTGGTGTTCAATCCAGTCGGAATGTAAGCGCTCCGTCACATGGAAAGTGAGAATTTCTGTTGCTAGTGTTGTGGAAAGTGCTTCATGTAAGTTTTGACGACACTATTCAATTCTTCTGACTTCACAGAAACACCACTGGTCTACATTTGACAGCTTTTGTCCGTAGCTTAGAGTTATTCGATTTTTAAGAACCACCGAGTAAATGCGACGCTCATCTAAAAACTATCGACATCTACCCAAGCAGCGCGAGAGATGTTCAGACCTCTCATGGTATCGCTTCGACCGATCGCTGCCTTTCGGCAATTTCAAATGCCGTGACTCAAACCCGAACTCTCGTATGCCATGTCTCGATACGTACTATCTGTTACTGCGCGTGCGTGTGGAAAGGGGTTTGCCGTACTTGAACAAACGCAGGTCATTGGGCAAATTTTTGTTCAACTGGACGACTGACGAAGCGGCGCCTTTCTGAGGCACCTCAGTGTGAATGCATGTATTTGCTCGTGTACAATTTAATCACATCGATCATACAGACTATGTCCGAACTGGTGCAGTGAGCTCACTGCACCAGTTCGGACATAATCTGTATGTTCATTTGACTAAATTGTACACGAGCAAATACATAATTACTTTGAGGTGCCTGTGGCGCCACTCTTCAGCAGTCTTCCGGCCGAACAAAAATTTGCCCAATGACCTGCGTTTATTCAAATACGGCAAACCACTTTCCACACGCAAGTTGCGGTAACAGATAGTACGTATCAGACATGGCATACGGGTCAGGTTTAGTCACAGCATTTAATTGCCGAAAATCAGCGATCGGTCGAAGCGAACGTAAACCATGAAAGGTCTGAACATCTCTCGCGTTGCTTGGGTAGATGTCGATAGTTTTTAGATGAGCGTCATTTACTCTCGGTGGTTCTTAAAAATCAAATAACTCTCGCTACAGTTTAAAGCTATCAAATGTAGACCAGGAAATTTCTGTGAAGTCAGAAGAATTGAATAGTGTGTCGTACTGCATATGAAACACTTTCCACAACACTAGTAACAAATTTTCCTTTCAATGTGACGGAGCGCTACATTCCGACTTGATTGAAATCAAGTTCACAGGTCAAGAGACGCTTACACGTTTAGTATTACACTCCATAGTCCTCATCTATTCTCGAATAGTCTGAACCCAACAGGAGTGTTTGAATTAGAATAATGCATAAAGTACATATTATCAGTTATTAATAAGTAAATGTCCACAATCGCCGTGCCAGAGCCCCAAAATAACTGCTATCGTAGGTCGTACAATCGGTGCCCCTAAGGTGAAATCTTGCGCTTGCACAGAGACCTTGACCATTTGAGGAGTAAATGAAATAGTATATAGCGTTAAGCTTGATTTATGTATTCGAAACGATATGTCCAATAGATGTGCGAAGAGGAGAACAAAACACCATTTAAATATGGCCAGTCAGAGATTGGGCTTGACTAGGCACTCGCAGGAAAATAGCCATCAGATAGATAATGAAAAATGCAAACTTATCTCCATATGTACCCGCACTACATAACCGATCGCAGTAATATCAAGGAGTACTATTATAAATCTTTCGGGCGATGAAATATCAATAATCTTCAACGAGACATTTCTCATTATTAGCAAACGAAGATTAGAAGTGTCAGATTTAAAAAAAAATCATGATAACTTTGCAAGTAAATTCAGCTATAATCATTCTCAATCTAATTACACTTAATTAGTGACTTCGAAATGCTTGCATATTATTGACTAAATAGACTGCATATACGCCTAGAGTTAATAATTTAAATTCGTCTAAATTTACGGTTGAATTATCCACTACAGAAAGAAGCTTATTGTCAACAATTTGATTGAATCTCTCTAACATTCTCCTTTTTCAAGCTCTCTAATTCCAAATTCCATCGTCATCCCAACATAATTATTGATTTCTTCGATTAAAGTTTATATCTGCAATCTCATCTGTAGGTTGAGGAGTGTGAGATACAAGTAATGCAAGTTCAAATATGAAATAGAATATTCACAGACACGAGAAAGCAGCAAAACATTACGGGTGCATATACATGATCTTCCATTGCTTCATATTTATGGTAAATTATAATCCTAACATAAATAATTGGATAAAAAAACTCGTCGAAACAAGATCGGTTAAATGAGACGATCATCATGTTTACTGAGATACCCTGAGAAACCAACACATTTAAACCACATATTGGTATAAATGAATGTATCAACATCTATTTAATCTTATGCAAATGAATGTGAATATATTTTGTATTAAATAAAATTGGTTAAATAAAGACAGGAAATTTAAGAACGTGAATTACAAAATTTACAACAAATCATGTATGTTATTAAGAGGGTTCCTTAGGTTATTATATTTTCTATTCTATAGAGTGGAAATATTGCAAAATCTGAGGATGGATCCGGAAATAAACATTAACCAGAAATGTCATCAATTTTACGAACTCTATGAACTAAATTGACATAATCAAAAAAGAAAAACTTAACAATGGAGTTGACATGAGAAATACACCAACAGCCTCTAAAGGTCAGTCAAAAGATTTATACAGTTGTCCACTCAACATTAGTCCAAGTTGTTGCACCAGAGATTGAGAACCCATACTAGGGCTTGAAACAACGATTCATCGAGAAAAAGTTTTTTTAATTGGTTTTTTTCGCATAAAGCGCGCCCTCTTAGTAAAACAATTATAAATCATAATTCGTCACTTAGTTTTCTTTACTGATACTTAGTTGCAGCCTCTAGTACGCTCTAGGTACTTTCCATGCTTCCTTATTTCACATCTGCATGTTAATTACAATCAGGCATAAAAAAGTCATTGGCGCTCTCTCTCACTCTTGGCATCAATGGTAGCCACTTCAACAACCATCAAGTGACAAACTGACACATAATAAATTAATTCATAGTTGTAAAAAATAAATTTTGTAACACCAAAGAAATAATTTCTGTCACCACCCGAGAAATCAATGATTGCTTACTTGAGTAGAATAAATATTGCACGTACTCTTGATAAATTAGGAATCGATGTGCTGCGATTCCGAAAGTAGAGTACAGGGCCCTACCAAAATTATGGAAATGAGTGCATCATTCGTATGTATACCCCATTGACTTCAAACCCTCTGATATGGCGAAATTTTCTCAAGCAAGACAATGGAGAGTCGGTATTATACTTAGCCTACGAGATGGAACTTGTTTAAATGAATTAATCCCTGTAAAAAGCCAACTTTGTGCGGCACGCTTGAAAACATCTGCTATAATAGATGTCAGAAACCCTAATCGACGTTGCCTTTTGGTTTAACCCGAAAATGCTCCCAAAGATTGCAGTACGGATGACAACAAGGTAGCTTTCTACTTCGATCTAAGTTGGGCGGAGCACATATTATACTTGAGTAGCAAAAACGTCAGACGTACAGTAAGGCGTTCTGCTATATGGAGTCTTACAGCCACCGGATAACTGTGCACCAAAATAGAACATGTAACAATTAATTAAAGATTGTATGGTTTCATCTAGGACCGTTGCTCGTTTTGAAACACGCATGTTGACTCAGACAATGTAATTATTCGTTGTAGATTTACACTCACCTTCTCTAGAAAGCTAAATAATAAATATCAAATAGATGTTAGCAAACTCGCACATCTATATTTTCAGAATAAATATGAAGATTTTCTAAAATCGATGCTAACCGGACCCGACGATGCAAATTAGAGCTTACTATGAACTAAGTTTATATCCTATATGAACTATGCAGGTACATTGCATTGTAGGCTCCCATGGAATTATTCATTGGGTCACTGAAAAGTCTGTGAAGCATCTCGAAACTAGGTACCAAGTTCCTGCTATCGTGACTTATAATAATATTCGTAGAGCTATGAAACACGAACTTCAACAGTCTGAAAGTGGATCTTAAATCCTTTGGTACTAAAGGGTTCACGAGAGACAAGCATTTGCATTATGTAACAGCCAGTGTATGTTCCACCTTATTCACGCGGTAGATTCGACAAAATTACATGTTAGCGAAACAACGAAGTATTGCGACAAAATAAAATAACCGATAAAATGCATAATCTTGATAGGTAAGCTGAACACCGCGACCAATTTCACCGCCTCTTTCTCTCTCTCTCCACGTTCTGTAATTACATATACTTGCATCAATACAACACACTTATTGATTTATCTTATAGCTTTTGAGCTCCGCGATGTCATTCGCTGATAGCGAGTTTGACCTACTTAATTACCTAATCCATTTCGTAAGCCAATATGATACAACCGTAGAAATATAACCAGTGGTAACCAATTTATCTTTCAAATAAAATGGTAGTATGTTAAGGCTTGTGAGAAATAATTTATGCAAATTAAAATATGCAGTACAATAGTCCTGAGAAAACAAAATTTACTAAATCTACGAAAGCTTACATATTATCTTGTAGTGCTTAATGAAGATATAAAAAAAGACATTTTAACTTAAAATAATTAATTGAATTTATTATAATCAAGGTTGCTAACTTGATGTAAACACCAGACCTATTAACTACACAAATTTTTCAGGATAAACGAAGAATTGTATAGTGTAGAAAAGGTAATTCATCCAGTAGACCGGTTTCGTCCTTATTGGGAACACATCACGTACTAAGAAGAATTTGCCGCGGACAGAGCTCGAACCTTGGTTCGCCTCCTTCGGAATCTGGTGCTCTAACCACTGAACAGACGTGCCAGGTTCGAGCCCTGTTCGTGGCAAATTCTGGCCAGTACGTGATGAGTTCCCAATAAGGACGAAACCGGTCCACTGGATGAATTGCCTTTTCTACACTATACAATTCTTCGTTTATCCTGACAAATGTATGTTCTTAATGGGTCTGGTGTTTATATCAAGTTCGCAACCTTGATTATAATAAATGTTATCACCGCCCGCGAAACCAATGTTTGTTCCGTTATATAATTAATTGAATTATTTGACGAAAAAAGATCGATCGATTGAGATAATAACCATGTTTAATAAGTAACCTTGGTAAAACAGGGTAACGCAATCACATATTGATATATTTGAATATAATGACATATATTTATACATATTTATCTGAAATTGAAAGTGAATATACGTGAGTATTAACATATTTTATTTTTTATGAATGTGGTTTTTTTTAATTATAAAAATTGATTTGTGCAATTATAGGAGTTCCTTATGTTGTTTCAATTTCTATTCTTTGTTTATCTGTTCAGTGAAAATGTTGCCAAATCTGATTGTGGGTCGGGAAAAATATAACCCACATTGTCGGCAATTTAACGAAATCTGTGAACTGTTCTGACATGATCAGACATGCGAAATTTAACAATGGATTTTAAGTGAAAAATATAGAACAATCCCTCTAAAGATTAGCTAAAAATGGTATACATTTATCCAGCTAACATTCGTTTAAGCTCTTTGTGGCAATGGCCACCTTTAAGACAAATAATGAACAAAGGGTCTTATCTAGGGCAGACATTATTTCAACAGAAATTCCTCGCAGAAGCGCCCGTATAAGAATGAAGCAGTCAGCCCAATGAGAAAAGCAGACTTCGAGCTGAAGTGAACATAAATTAATTAATGTGTAAATTTGTTTTATTAAATCGATGCTCGTTGTGCGAGCAAAATTCTATATTTAATTGAGTAAAAATAAAGCATTTGTGGTACATTTAAAATGTCTTCTGATGGGTTGGAAATGTTGATTTAGGCATTGACTTCTCAAATGAATAATTTAACTGCAGAATTAGGCATAATTAAGGCTCGTTTAGACGATACGCTAATAATAAACACTGACGACATACATGTACGTGGACCATCCAACATAGGTGGACATAACAATTGCGACCGCGCCGAAGAGGAATCAGGAGGAAATATGCCGGCGTTTTCAGCCGAATCGACGAGTTATTTCAGACCGTCATCAGAGTTTAAGCCGATGTTGGCACCACTAGATGTGGAAAGGCTACAGTTGTGGTTCGAAAAATTTGAAGCATCAGTTCGAGCCCAAGAATTTACATTGGAAGCACCAATTGTGCGTGTTGCTGTCCAGGAATTAGTGGTCCGGACAGTAGCAGTCCAATTGGAATTGGCGGTTGACCTCACGTATGAAGAATACAAAAGACGCGTGTTGGATCATTTCCGGGCTAGGCCTCAGAAAGTGTTCGTAGAATTATACAGCCTGAAACCATTAATGGGTGAGATGCCCATGGATACCATGGCACGTATCAAGCGGTGGTTCTCGAAGCTTACCGAGTCTTTACCCGGCTTGCAACCACATGGGGCCATCATGTTCATGCTGCTGGATCCTACCAGATACGGTGAAATATCCAGCGCCCAGGGAGGCCTTGAAGAGAGACTCCAGGCTCTTCAAAGTTCGGCCATAATGACAAACAAAGTGGCAGCTGCATCTCCAAGCATGGGTCCAGTTACGACATCTGACAGGAGCGACATACCTTATTGGAATTCTTCGCGGCAAAATAAACAGTTCCGCGACAGAAGGCAACAGCCAGTGGCCTGGAAGCAAAGTCAGTATATAAGGACTCCAGCTCCGACGAATACGGCGTATAAGCGTCAGCAAAACCCATGTACTGCCCCTCGAGAACGGCCAGTGCAGTGGGGTAACAGGGTGCACAATCTCACAAATAAAGGTGGGAGAAAGCAGGGCACAAATATTAAGCCTTCGGTGGCTCCGACGGGTAGATCGAATGAAGACCAGCAGAACAAACAAAAAAGTGGTCCGAACCAGATGGCCTTTAAAGAAAACGAAGTGTGGGAAACATTGCCAAATGTAAGAATTTTCATTAAAGTTAAATTTTTAGAACTCTTCAACGGACAGCCAGTAATAATGCAATTGGATACTGGAGCTGATGTGTCGGTACTACCATTGACTTGACCATTGAACAATGTAAAACCTACGAAAGCAAGTTTATGTCAGGCATCAGGCGCATCGATGGTGGCTGTGGGTGAGTGGGACACGAAGTTGTTAATAAATGAAAATGTCTATCATGTCTTTTGTTGTTTCGAATACGCAAACGCCCTTATTGGGACTTGATTTCATTAGAAAATGGGTTAAGACGATAGACTGTCAAAATAAACGTGTATGCCTATCGCGGCCTGAGGGAATATGTTCAATATAGTCTATATGTACTCCTAAGATGCAGGAGGAGACCAGTTGTCTGCCTGGGTGGTGGAAGAATCTTCAAACCCAATATAACATTATATTCCAACTGCCTGATTGTAGCGAGCGTCCAGGGCCGACGGTCGACCAGTTTAAGCTATGGCTAGAACAAATGAAGGTTACGAACCACCAAAGTATATGGTGCTCTTTTAAAGAAATTAGCAGCAGCGACTCGAGCAACTCAAGAGATGATAGAGACCGGCGTTCTTGAACCGTCATCATCTGTTTTTCGTGCTCCGATGGTTTATGTTACGAAAAAGGATGGTTCGCTCCGACCGGCGGCTGATTTTAGGCAATTGAATTCAGTAACTAAACCGGACCCGTATCCCATGCCGGCTCTGCGTGATCTGTTCTTACAGCTATCGGGAGGCAAATGGTTCGCCGTGCTTGATCTTAAACAGGGATTTTGGCAAATAGGCGTTGCGGTCCGAAGACCGATGGAAGTTAGCGGTACAAGTACCCCAAGGTCATTTCCAATTCACCCGGGTACCATTTGGCCTTAAAAACGCACCGAAAGTGTTCCAAAGAATTATGGACTCATTCGTGTCTGACTTAACTTGTACAACAGCTTACGTAGACGATGTTATTATATGGGCCACTACTGAACACGAATTACGTGTGAGGCTGCAGAAGATGTTGGCCAAAGCTGTAGAATGGCGATTACATTTTAATCCAGAAAAGGTACAGATAGGTCAAGAAGTGCGGTTCTTGGGGCACTTAGACTTAGCGGACGGATGCATGCCGTTAGATTCGAATGTACAACCTATCAGGGATTATCCGGTGCCTACTACTAGAAAACAATTGCGCCGGTTTATTGGTATGGTGAATTTCTATAGACCATACCTCGCAGGGATGGCGGTTACGCAACAGCCCTTATCTCAGTTAACTAGTGCCAAGATACCATTTCGTTGGACGGAGGAGGCTCAACAAGCGTTTGTTCTATGCAAGCAGAAATTAATAGAGGCAACTATTTTGACTTTCCCGATAGGTAATATGTCAATTGTTACAGACGCGTCAGATATTGGGATAGGAGCGGTGTTACAAGCTGACGGACGTCCTGCGCAATATATAAGTCGCACACTCACTAAGGCGGAACAGAACTATACCGTCACAGAAAAAGAATTACTTGCCGTACAATGGGCGCTGCGGAAGTTTAGATATTTTGTCATCGGGGGACACGTGGACGTCTTTACCGACCACAAAGCGCTAGTACATTGGAGATCACTAGGTATTGAGAAGAAACGTGTACATCGAGCCATTGAAGAACCAGAAGAGTACGATATATCAATTCATCATAGAGAAGGAATCGAGAATGCGGCGGCCGATGCGTTCAGCAGAATTTCCGCTGTGCGGGTTTCGCCGCTTATAAAAGTCTCTGAAGAACAGGGAAGAGATGCTACATGTCAGGAAATAGTCAATCAATTAAAAAACGGCATATTAGTGTCAAGAAACTCCATGAAATGTGGAGCCGGCTTATCCTCCAAAAGGAGTCAGCCGCAGTAAAGTAAAGTAAAGTACAGTGGTGTCTGCACCATATAAAACATTGAGTCTACAGAACGGCCTGTTGGTGCGGAAAGAAGGACAAACAGTGCAATGGTTTGTGCCAGAATCTATAAGAACAGAATTAATGGCCTTTTGGCATGAAACGTTAGGACATCCCGGCGCTGGGCGGCTCATTGAGACATTGCAGTCACGATTGTATTGGCCTGGCATGTCCAAAGAAATTCGTAGCTATTGTCAACAGTGCACTACATGCCAACGTTGTAAACCACAAAAACGAGAAAAAGTCACTCCGATTGCTTTCAATGCCACTGCACGGAACGAGTTTCTGCATATCGACCTGGTAGGTCCACTGCCGGTAGCTCGCGGCGGCGTGTCCTATGTGTTTTCCATGGTCGATAAGTTTACCCGATGGGTCGAGTTTGTACCACTGAAGAAGATCACAACAGAAAAGATTATAACGTGCTTAGAAGAGCGATGGCTCAGTCGATTCGGTGCACCACAAGTTATAGTTACCGATCAAGGCGCACAGTTTGAGTCGAAAGAATTTAATCAGTGGTGCAAAGACCTTGACATAAAGCATTCCCGCACAGCCACTTATCACCCGCAAACCAATGCGACAGCTGAGCGCGCACATAGGACGATGAAAGAGGTACTGCGATGTTGGTGCCACGAGAGCCCGGGAACGTGGAGAGACAAATTACATTTGGTCGAGCGGGCCATGCGCTTTACAGTCTCAACAGCTACAGGATTCGCTCCAACGACCATGGTCTATGGAGGACACATAAGACTGCCAGGTGAACCTGTAATCCAAGGATCCCATGAGCGCTGCACCATAGCGGATATTCAGGAACGACTAAAACAGTTAACTGAATATGTAGGCGCCACACAGCGACAAGGCTATGCAAGGCAACCGACACGCACTCGCCTAAAGGTCGGCGACTATGTAATGGTAGCGAAGGTCGAGCCCATGGCACTGCAGGCTGTCAATGATGGGCCGTATCGCGTGGAGAGGGTGGACGCAGAGCACAATACTGTTTTTGTTAACCTGCCCGATGGACCACGAGCTGTTGCACTGGATCGTTTAAGCAGAGTGCGAAAGCCGATTCCTGAGAGGGGTAAGATGTGGCAATAGCCACCTTTAAGACAAATAATGAACAAAGGGTCTTATCTAGGGCAGACATTATTTCAACAGAAATTCCTCGCAGAAGCGCCTGTATAAGAATGAAGCAGTCAGCCCAATGATAAAAGCAGACTTCGAGCCGAAGTGAACATAAATTAATTATTATTTGTAAATTTTTTTTGTTAAATCGATGCTCGTTGTGCGAGCAAAATTCTATATATAATTGAGTAAAAATAAAGCATGTGTGGTACATTTAAAATGTCTTCTGATGGGTTGGAAACGTTGATTCAGGCATTGACTTCTCAAATGAATAATTTAACTGCAGAATTCGGCATAATTAAGGCTCGTCTAGACAATACGCTAATAATAAACACTGACGACATACATGTACGTGGACCATCCAAAATAGGTGGACATAACACTCTTCTACTGGAAATTAAGAATCAATACTAGCGCTTACAACAACGATTCATCAATTAAGTATAAAACTGTAGTGGTTTATGGCTTTAAGCGCGTCCATTAGTAGAACAAATTAAAATGAAAATTCATTATTTATTATTTTCTGATTCTCAGCAGCTGTCTCCGGCACACACTGGAACCTTTCCATTTTTTAGTCTTTCCCTTCTGTAGAATAATTACAATCATCAAAAAAGAAGCCGTTGGCGAAAACTCCGTTTCAACAGTAACTACTATAAAAACCATCAGATGACAATATGACAATTAATAAATTAATTTCTTGATCAAACATACATTTAGGAACCGAAAATAAATCATTTCTGTCACCGCCTGTGAAATAAAAGATTGTTTACTTAATTAGTCTTAAAACTGTACGCACGTTGGATAAATTAGAGATTTCCTAATTAGAACCACATCGACAGAAAGTTCCGACCCGTCCGAACATGGTAGCACGCATCTGGCCTATTGCAATCAAGATTTAATCTGGAGTTTGATGAGTTTGCCTAATCCTCAGAAACCATTAGACTAAGCCCTAACACTACTCCAGTCAGATCTGTCAAGTCCTTATATTTAAAATCAACGGCCATGGTAACAAAAGTCATATTTATTTAACTACATAATCTGATGCGTGGATATGTACGCTTCAATCAACGCTGCACAAAACAAATTTAACATGGAAAATAGAACAATTAATTTACATTTATCAGGCTTTCCCATATGTTTGAGTGAGAAAATAAACTCGTATTTTAGTATATATCAAGCGTGAAGATCAAATTTACAAAAGTTGTAAAGCAAACGCAAGATGTCAACCGAACACAACCAGAGAGGACTCACGCGAGACAAGACAAAATACAAAAACTGAAACCGAATACGAACTAACAATAAAAATGCACTAAAAAATTTAAACAAGGAATGTTCAAAAATTATTATTATATTATTTCTTTACAAGGAATGTTCGTTTAAGTCAGCAACGGTGGTTTAATTGTTATATAAATTTTTAATTTATATTTGTCGTAGAACAGTTCCTCCACAATATGTTGCGTATCAGAAATTAGACTTTATGACCCTGCCAGTATTATAGAAATGAGTGCATCAACCTTATATATGCGTTATTTCTTCGAACCCCTTTTACGACGCAATTTTCGCAAACCAGACAATGAGGAGTTGGTATAATCTTTAGACAAAAGTTGAATCTTCTTTAACTGAATTAATCCATGTAAACAGCTGACTTTCTACGACATGCTTAAAGACGTCTGCTAAAACCAATGCCAGAAACCCTAATTAGCAATGCGTTTTCATTTTATCTGCATATGCTCAAGCAGATTTTATAAAAACGACAAGGACGCTTTCTACTCCGATTTAAATTCCCTACTAGGTGGAGCAAGAAATTATGATTTAGTCCTGGTTATTAACGATATAAATGCTCAAAATGGGCGCTTAAGTGACGAAGAATTTCATCTATGTGGCAGAAATACTTTAAAATTAACGCGCAACAATAATGTTAAACGACCGTTGGAGAGTTGGGCGGAGCATATATTATACTTGAATAGCAAAAAGTTCAGATGTACTGTAAGACGTTGTGCCACACGGAGTCTTACAACCACCGGATAAGTCTGCACTCAAAATGAACATGTGGCAATCAAATATAGATGGTGTGGTCGTATCTAGGACTTTTGTTGGCTTTTGCACATGTGTATCGACTCGGACCATGTAGGTAAACAATAAACGAATATATTATTTGCTGATATATTATGTACCGAAGATGAATCGTATGAGCCCACCTTGTTGCTTATATGTACTTTAATATATACAAAGATACTTATATGGTTTGGACACATATATTTAAATGATAAATTAAATTCGTTAGTGTGACCTTCAAACGATAAAATAATACTATATTCTTTTAACAAGATGGAAATATGTGAACATATTTCAATCTCGTTTAGCTTTCCAATTTATATATAAAGATATGTTCATGAGTAGATACTTGAGGAGATTATTTGAAAGAAATGCTTCTTGTATCTGAAAAAATTTCTTTTTGCTTTTACACATAGGAGGGGAACAATGAATTTTATTAAAGCTCGCGTATCAAACGAGAGAATAATTACTTAAATTTCTTTTGTTCAAAGTCAGGCTTTATATGAGAAAAAGATAACTTAATCATACATAATTAATAAAAGTGATCAGTGATAATACGGATATTCACTCTTCCTAAAAATAGCTGGTACAACATATATCTTAGCCAAGTAAATAGGAAAAATAGAAGCTAGGCTAGAAGAGATGGTTTTTATTAATGCTGAGGAAATTTACATAAAGAATCCAACTCACTTTGGCGGTTACAATAGCAATTAATTAATATTAATATCCGAGACAGCAAAACATAAATTTTAAAAGAAAAACATTGTCCGACCTTCCATGATCATCATCAGAGTACGACGGCAAACTGACTAGCGAGGATCAAACCGCATTGAAAATATATGGAAATCAAATTTAGATAGGCGGCTCTCACCTCTAGCAGTCTCGCATACATTGAACTTGACTGGAAATGTCGGCTGCACAATTTCTATGCAGTCACGAACATTAACTGTTTGCAGCTTTCGCCACATATACATATATAGGCAATACAATTTAAACAATAATTGATTGCGCGGGTGGTGGTAACAATTCTTTAAATCAAGTTTGCGAGCTTGAAGTAAACACCAATCCCATTGTATTTAACCAGTCGTCGAACAACATAACAAAACTACCGCCAGCCGCAGCGCACTGACGCGTTTCGACCTTCCATGATCATCATCAGAGTACGACGGCAAACTGACTATCGAGGATCAAACCGCATTGAATATATATGGAAATCAAATTTAGATAGGCGGTTCTCACCTCTAGCAGTCTCGCATACATTGAACTTGACTGGAAATGTCGGCTGCACAATTTCTATGCAGTCACGAACATTAACTGTTTGCAGTTTATATACACATATAAAATAAATAAAACCAATAATGATTCGTGGTGGTACATTTAAACAAATTGTAGCTTAGAAGTAAACACCAACGTAACAGTCGCCGAACAACATAACAAAACTACCGACAGCGCAACAAGACGCGTTTCGACCTTCCATGATCATCATCTCTTCCAGTTCAATGTATGCGAGACTGCTAGAGGTGAGAGCCGCATATCTAAATTTGATTTCCATATATATTCAATGCGGTTTGATCCTCGATAGTCAGTTTGCCGTCGTACTCTGATGATGATCATGGAAGGTCGAAACGCGTCAGTGCGTTGCGGCTGACGGTAGTTTTGTTATGTTGTTCGGCGACTGGTTAAAAACAATGGGATTGGTGTTTACTTCAAGCTCGCAAACTTGATTTAAAGAATTGTTACCACCACCCGCGCAATCAATTATTGTTTTATTGTATTGCTTATATGTGTATATGTGGCGAAAGCTGCAAACAGTTAATGTTCGTGACTGCATAGAAATTGTGCAGCCGACATTTCCAGTCAAGTTCAATGTATGCGAGACTGCTAGAGGTGAGAGCCGCATATCTAAATTTGATTTCCATATATATTCAATGCGGTTTGATCCTCGATAGTCAGTTTGCCGTCGTACTCTGATGATGATCATGGAAGGTCGAAACGCGTCAGTGCGTTGCGGCTGGCGGTAGTTTTGTTATGTTGTTCGACGACTGGTTAAAAACAATGGGATTGGTGTTTACTTCAAGCTCGCAAACTTGATTTAAAGAATTGTTACCACCACCCGCGCAATCAATTATTGTTTTATATATGTTGTCGATTTAAACTAAGAAATTTCTCAAGATAGCAATACATCATTGTCAATTTCTGACAGGCAATCCTGGCAGATACTTGATGAGTGTTCCATGGGATCGAAGCCCGACTACTTGATGAATGGCATTTTCTGTCTAATGTTAATTTTATCTTATACCGACAACACATGATATTATCCTGCCATTATAATTTAATGTAATATCTCTCTCATTATGGAAGGTCGGAGACGGATAGTTGGAGCTTTAATTCGAAATCAGTACATAACGCGATCCTCCTGAAAGAGGAAGTGACGAAAAAGCATTAATTGACATATAGCTGAAAATTGCAGGCAATATGCGAATTCGGTATGGAAGAGATTTATTTGCAATATACTGAACAAAATATTTCCAGGTTCAAATCCCTGCCCCGACAATCCATGCAAATACTAACGAACGCCAAGCAAGAACGAACCCGGAAGCCATAGAAATTTCCCGCCCGATGACCGACGAGCATTAGCTAGTTAGCCCAGTATTGATAACATGAACCTTGCCGGGTTTAATGGAATACAGCCATCATCCCCTTTCATAGGAAGCCTTGAGTTTGGCTTAAATAAACAGTAACACTTAGTGCTAATTGGGGAGTTTCGGAATGAGAGCAAACGTTACAGACGAAAGCGCAGGTGTTCGCTGCTTAAGGAAGCTTTGATCAACGGCAACTGGGCAGATAGTGCTCATCAGCATTAGTTGGCGGACTATCTTAGAGAAGGGAAAATCTTAATACAATCAATACACCACTAGAAATGGGAGACCTAAAGTTCCTTTACAGCCCACGGCAAATTCTGGACAGTACATGATAAGTTCTCAATAAGAACGAAATCGATATACTGGATGAATGGCTTTTCTGCACTACACAATACTTAGTCAATACTGACAAATGTATGTACATAATGCGTCAGGTGTTTATATCAAAAGCGTAAGTTTGATTTAAAGTAATTGTTATCATCACCCGCGCAACCAATGTCCGTTCAATTAGGAAATCTGGATAATAAGAAGCTCTCTCAACTACTTTGAATACAATAGATATTGATACAGGTTGCGTATCCGAAACTAGAATTTAGGATCCTACGAGCTCTACCGAACTCGGCGCACCATGCTCATCTACGCGTTCTTGACTTCGAAAATCTGGTTCCACGGAGTTTTCTCAAGCCGGTCAATAGGGTATCGGTATCGTCCTAAGCTCACGAGCTGAAGCATTTTAACTGAGTGGATACCTGTAAACAGCCAACTTTTTGCCACACGCATCAATACGTGTACTAAAAGCAATGCCAGAGACCCCTATCAATATTTCCTTTCGGTTTATCTGCAAATGTTCCCACCGATTGCCGCGCAACAGATGATCGTCAAATTAAATGCTAAGCAGAGCCAAAAGTTCAAATAGAGTAACGGTTAATGGGTGGCATGAATGCTCAAGTTGGGCGCTTAAGCAACGCCGAATTTCATTTAGGTGCCAGACACACTTCAAGCTCAATTCTGAAAGCAAATTACGAAAGACTGTTGGATAGCAGCGCAGAACATTGATTATATTTAAGTAGCATAAACTTCAGGCGTAGTGTAAGGCCTTGTGCTACATGGTGTCCTATAGCCAGCGAATAACATTGTATTAAAATATTTCATGTAACAACTGGTTCGAAATGGCGTAGATGCATCCGGAACACGTATGTTGGCTCGGAGCATGCACAAATTTGTAGATATTCACTCAAATTTTCCGATAAAATACATTAAGAATAAACCTACAAAAGATGAAAGCAAACTCGTACAACCGTTTTTAGACTACAATTTGAAGATATTCAAATTTACATTGTACGAATATAGGTTCCACTGTGAACAATGCAGGTACTGCTGTATGTGGCTTTGTAGGCTCCAATAGAAAAAGTTATTCGGTCTCTGTCAAATCTATGGAGATTCTCAAAAGTAGGCGTCAAATTCCAACAAGATCGGCTTGCAATAATACTTACAGATTATTAAGATGCTAATTTCAGCGCAGTCTAAAAGTCGATCTAAAATACTTTTGGAATAAAAAGGCCAAAGGGATGGGATAAGCGTATGCAACAGGTAAAACTAACAACCATCTAACAAGCAATATAGTGTCTTCTCGATAAGTGAGTTGAATAATTTTGCACCTTCGTCAGTCCTGATTCTCGAAAGTATCCCGGCATCAACTTTGTCGAACGTTAATCTCTAACACGCATCAAGGTTAGAAATATAGAATGCAACCCTATCTCTTAAACATCATAAAGCTTCAGGACCCGATGTTTTGCTACAGAGCTTATTTAAGAATGACGATGGCATAATTTATGGGGCGTTGAATAACTCTTTTCGTACTATATTCAATAAGGAGACTGTGAAGCTTGCTTGTAGTAAGCCGACCATCATTTGATTCTTCAAATAAGGCAATCGCAATTCGTGTGATAACTATTGTAATATAATCTTTACCCCAGTAGTATCTAGGTTATTTGCTTCGATTACCCTACGCCGTCATAGCGCTGCGCGTAAATCACATACTAGTGAAGAACAAACCGCATTCCGGTCAGGACGAGGTTATATCGATAATGTTCATATTTTAAGGTAAGTTCTTGAACAGTTCCATGTATATCGCTGTCCCAAAATAGCCAGCTTTCGAGACTTCACGGGTGCGAATGTCTCGGTTAATCACAGTGCTCCATTCGAATGTCTGTCGAAAAGTGATATGCCCACGAAATTTGTAAATATTGTACGTACTCTCTCCACAACCAACTCGGATCGCATTAAAGTTTACAACGAAATAACACACAAATTTACTACCAGCATTGGTGCTCATTTAGGCTGTCCAATTTCTCTATTGCTATTTAATTTTGTAAAAATGCTGGTGTAATCAATACTGCTGCATACGTCCAGATTTACCGGGCGGTAGATTAATCGATCATGACTATGCAGACGATATAGTATTCTTATTCGACAATCGAGATTCTTCTCAGGCCACCTTGAATAGATTAGCAGTCGTGGAATCGTCTTTCCGTTGACATGTTTACATAACTAGGCAGCTCTATCAATAACACAAGAAATATGACTCACAAGGTATGATAATCACGAAGGCTAGAGCAACTTTCCCCAACCTTCGTCATTTATAGAGAAACGCGAATATTTCAGTCTGCCTAAAATGTCGTGTTAACATTTTGCTGAGACTTCGCCACTTACAGCTGATGAGTTTAGACGCTTACAAGCATTCGACCATCGTTGTTTGTGAAGCATGGCTCATATAGGTTACCCAAAACTTGTCATCAGCGTCGGCATCTATAGGCTTATTTTTGGATCATCAAGTCATTGTCCTTCGTTAGACAAACAAGTAAGGCTCCGTCAACTACTTTGACTTGGTCACATTTTGCATAGATCTTTAGTTTGATTTCCCATAAGTGTACTTTTCTCACATCCAGATAAAAATTTGTGTAATAAACAAAGTGGACAGATTTTGCCATGGCAAAAAATACTAACAGTTAAATTGGGTAGTATAGGACCCGGTCGTCTGCCAGGATGGGGTCCACGAGCGCATAATAATGCTTGGTTGAAAAGCCTGTGCTATATTGCATCGAGTCGAGCTCAGTGACAACCTTGTTGGAGATTTTTTGTAGAATCATCATTGTAACCTTCTTTCCTTAATTGGACAGAGTTAGCTGCGAGACTTGCTTGTTTATGATGTGATACTTTGAGAAACGTAAGGAAGCTATATTGCCGATGTTGTCTTGCCTTAAAGCTGACTTGGCCATAATGGTGTTGTGCAGAGGTTTAGTTTGCCTCATTTTTGTGTGTTATCTATGTAAGTATACTCATATTAACTAGATCCTCCACCTCATAAATCGCCCTGCTTTAATGAATTGTTTGCTTAAATTGATATTATTGTCATTATTGATAATTTCATATTATTTTTCTTATAGTTCTGTGGCAGTGAAGCATTAGGTATCAATGACTATTGCATTGTTGTGCATAATGATGATGACGATGATGTTGGATTCTCCACACTTATTCCATACGAGTTCACAATGAGTGTTATCCGGACGAGGTTTAATAATTTAGATGCAAACCAGCTCTTCAACAGGAAACTCAGAATCAGTTATACAGTTTGTGGAAGCGTGAATTTATTATTGTACAAGTAGAGTTCCACTTGAATAAACTTGTAAATAATTATTCACCCTTATTCATTCCTAATACATGGCAGCTGTTCCCAGCAAGTCAATGGGTCAATCATTCTTCAATCTCTCAATAATTCAAGCTAGCTCTCTGTCTTTTAACTCACCCATTAAGAGTTTCAAGAATAGCCACAGCAACAATTGACTAATAAACGGATTGTATTAATTGTCTTCAACCTAATGAAAGATAAATATACAAAGAGCATTCCTGCTTCAGTAGCAAACTTTGAGAGCGAAAATGCTTCCAATGATAATTTATGGCAGAAGTAAATGCGAGAAAGTCCTCGCAAAATTGCATGAATTAAAATGTGGCAATGCCATAAGAATTACGGAAGCAGTAGTCGATCAACAGAAGTGAATACGAAATAATAAGTATTGGTTATTCGTTTTACCAACAGGACGCGCTTTATACAACGAAACTCCTATATATATATATATATATATATATATATAAGTATATATATATATATATAATTGATTAAAAATAAAGCTTTTCTGTTTAGTAAAAATGACTTATTGTGATAGTTTGGAAAACTGAGATTTAATCTTATCAACGTGGAAGAAAATCTTAACTGCAGAGCTAGGGGTAATTAAATCTAGGCAGGATGTAACGATCATAGCAGACACTGAGAGAATCCGCATAGGCGACCCAACTAATATGTGTGATCAGAACAATTTACTTTTAAAAATAACAGCAATACCTCGCGAATTAAATTTCCTGTAAAAATACAATTTTTTTTATTTTAAACAGAACTTGTGACTTACCATGTTCTGTAATTTCTAAATTTGATAGTGAAATGTTCAAAGGGATTCCGAACTCGTCGTAAATATCTGTACAATATACAGAATTGTCAGCTGAATCATTAATATCAAGGACTCGATCAATTTTCTGTTGGGCTGATTTAAGTGCAGATGTAGCGTAGGAAGACAACTTTGCTTTGTCTATCGTAGTCCACCAGCTCATAGTTCCGCGATCTAACGTGATTACCGATAATGTTTATTATCTATTTCGAAAAAACATAACGCCACATCTAATCTACAACGTTGAATGAGAGAAATATAAAAGTTGATGCACAATTGAGAATGCAATACCACGGAATAACGCTCAATCGACCTATTAAAGGTAAAAACACCAAGCAGAGTTTGATCAGGAAACAAATCAAAACAATTAAATCCAGTTGTTAGGGGCACCGATCAACTGGCGCAAATGAATAAAAGGAATGCTGTAAATTTAAAAATTGCAGACCAATTTGTGCAAGCATAAACAGCATTTACGGGCAATGAGCCTGAACTAGAGGCGAAACACATACGTGATTGGACATTTCCCTGGTCGTCGATTCATTTGAATTTTTAAAAAGAATTAAATACATAAATGTTAAAAATCAATTACGGCGTCTTTTTGGTGTTAGGTCTTTGGTTATAACTGTTACAATTCAGATAATTATTGAAATTACAGTTCAGGTAGTGGACCGAAACATATAATTGTCTTCGATTTCATATCAAATGATATGAAAACCTATAGTGTTATGCACGAAAAGTGTAAACTTTCGTTTCAGTGGAAGTATGTGTAAACAGATAGACTGAATAAAGACATCAGTGAGTATTACCAGTAAATCATGTTGATCTTTACCTTGTTCTTAAAGCAGTCTCTATACATGTGTAATGCTTCAAGCTTCAACAAAGCTCACATTGGCACCAATTTTTAGCCGCGGTTGGAAAAATACTATAACTTACTCTTCTTTGATTTGGTGCTACCAGAGACGATAATAATAATTTAAAACTAAATTTAACATAAAGCTATCTAATTTGTACAATATTTACCAAATAGCAATTTTGTACCAGTTAAATATAAATTATCAATATATTGAATCTTTGTAAATAATCGATAAAATTGTCAGTACATATTTAACAGATGCTGAACATGTTGAAGCAAAGATAATTTAGTTCCTAATAAGGATCGGAGTAATTGACTGACTCAGTCAGTAAATTGTAAGTTAAAAAGTAACGGACAACTGTAGGCCCAGATAAAATATAACCTATATGAACCTTCCAGTTAAGGGCACTTCTGTTTCCCGCATAACAAAGAATAAATTAGAAACAGCGTAAACACGCACACGAAATGCAGCTAAACTACGCGTGTTATATAGGTCAATTGGATATTTATAGTTGAATTGTAAACTCACCACCCATTATATGTAGTAAAAAATGACCATTCATCGAGGAAAAAAGTGGACTCATTTTACACCGTAGGAAAAAATACTTCCACCAAAATTACTGCAGTGGGTGTTTATACTCAATAAGTGATCGTGGATAAGTTAGGATTTAACTAAATTTATGGCGCAGTTGAATTTTTAACGCAGCGCACCAAATAGTCTTCTACCCATTATATTAAAACGTTTCACTATTATGCGTATGCGTATTCGTAGGTAAAGGCAATTCCACCAAAAATTTTCATCCTGCAAATTCATTAAAAAACCTACCCAAAACACCTGGTACCGCTATGAAGAGAAGACACACGCAATTTAAATATTTCCAATACACCATATACGGGTAGGTTACAGACTTGGTAAATGTAATGATTATGAATATAAGCACCAATCCCATCATTAATACATTTTCAGTATAAACTAAGCATTGCATAAAGCAGAAAAGGTTATTCATCCAGTAGATCGATTTCGTCATTATTGGGAACTCATCACGTACTGTTCAGAATTTGCCACGGACAGGGCTCGAATCTGGACACGTCTGCTTCGGAATCTGGAGCTCTAACCACTGAGCCACCCAGCCGCACACTACACATAATTTTCAGTTATATACTAACTAATGCGTACCTTTTGGTGGCGCCTGTGCGCATCCATTTGGACCTTAAGTTCCAACTAACCATCCACAATATGTCTTTATAGAACAGTCACCACACTATATTAGAAAGTGGTATTGAAATGAACATTTATATAATTAAATAAACATTAGTTGCGCGGGCGGTTATTAGGAACTTCAGGTCTAATGGAATGCATACAGGCGCCACCAAAAGGAAAGGCTAACTAAAAAAACATTAGTTAGCATATAACTGAAAATATTGTATAGAGCGCGACAGGGCGACTCAATGGTTAGAGCGCCAGAATTCGAAGCAGACGGCCCAGGTTCGAATCATGTCTGTGGCGAATTCGGGACAGTACGTGATGAGTTCCAAATAAGGACGAAACCGATCTACTGGATGAATAGCCTTTTCAACCCTATACAATGCTTAGTTTATACTGACAAATGTATGCATATAATGGGACAGGTATTTATATCAAGATCGCAAACTTGATTTAATTAATTTTTATCACTGCACGCGAAAATAGACCGGTTTGTCTTTATTTAAAACTCTTCAGGTACCGTCCAGAATTTGACTGTAAAAGAACACTAGGTTGCCCATTTCTAGTGAATAGATTTAATGTCAACCGAGATAATACGGCAAAGTTTTATATCGGACACTTAAAATTGCGCAAAGAGTGGAGAAGCTTAATGGCCAAAGGACTCGATCAATTTTCTGTTGGGCTGATTTAAGTGCAGATGAGATTATTTAAATGAGTTCAGTTCTTGATAAATGCCATTGGGCCATTTGAAAACACGTTCAATGTCTCAGTAGAAAGATTGTCTGCAAACTGAGATAATTTTAACCAGACCAATTTCGGAAACGCCATTTTGGCTAAGAGAATACAAGCTCAATAACACCAAGAGACAAAATCAACAACCCAGAAATGAATGTGCACGAGATTATACTTTCCGTTCATGCTGTCTTTGGTCATATTTGAACTAATTTGTTACTAGGTGCGCAACACCTAATGCACAATTATATATATATATATATATATATATATATATGTTCTCCGACACAAATATTATCTACATAGAAAATAGATTGTCTTACAAACTGAGATAAACCTAAGACCGACAATTTCGGAGACCGCATTTTTGGCAATGAAGCATCAAGTTCAAAAGACCAATTGAAATGTTACCCTGCAAATTGAGATAATGTGTCTTAGTTCTGTTTCGGAGATCGCTTCTTGGCAATGAGGAGACAAATTTAATAGCCCAATAGACAGATTGTCTGGTAAACTGAGTTAAATTTTTGTCCTATTTCAGAGCTCCCATTTTTGGTCAACAGGAGTAAAGTCCAATAGCCCAGAAGACGAATTACCAAACAAAATGAGATAGCTGGTAAGAGTTTCATTTTAGAGACAACATAGTGAGTGAAGAGGAAACAAGATCTATAGCATATTTGACAGATTTCTGTCGTAGTACGGAGAATGATGTCAAGTTCAAGATAGAAATGGTTCAATAGTCTTTTCATGCAAACGACGATAATTTATAGTCTCATTCCGGAACCATTTTTAATCCAAAGAGAGCCAAATTTGATATCTCTTCAGATAGTTTCTCCTGTAAACGAAGATAATTTAGCAGAGCTCTATATCGGAGAACGACATTTAAGTCATTAGTAGGCAAGTTCGGAAGCCAAATAGATATATTTGTCAACTAAAATCATTTTAATCAACCCTATTTCGGAGACCGACGTCAAGTTCAAGAAGAGGACAGTCCAATAATCTCGATGATAAATTGGCCTACAAACGAAGGTAATTTATAGTTCTACTTAGGAACCGCAGCTTTAGCCCAGCAGAGCAACATTCAATAGCCCACTAGATAGCTTGTCCGGTAAACTGAGATAATTTGCACGATTGCTACATCGGAGATAGATATTTCGGTCAAGAGTAAACAAGTTCGAAAGCCCAGTATATATATATATATATATATATATATATATATATATATATATATATATATATATATATTCATTGTACCCTTCTTTGTGCAAAAACAAAAAGAAATTTTATCAGATATAAGAAAATTTTCTTTCTCATGGTCTTCTCAAATATCTACTCATGAACATATCTTTATATATAAATTGGAAAGCAAAACAAGATAGAAATATGTGAACATAGAGAGTGTGAAAAATAGAAACCAATCAAATTGCGTGCGTCACATCCAGTTCAAGCTCAATGCTTGTACGTGCTTCTTCTGCTTACATAAATCCGGCTGCAATTTGTTTATCCATAAGGCTTCGTATGTGGCTAGCTCCCTTTTGTTTTTACATTTAGTAATTACTTTAAATGCTACGTCTGGAGAACATACGTGCGATGTTTCGATGATGTGTTGCGCAATAGCAGACGTGTATTCATCATTTGATTTAAAACAGGCGTTCAAGTTGCAATGTTCTCTCATTCCAGTAATTAACGCCTGTTTTAAATCAAATGGTGAATACACGTCTGCTATTGCGCAACACATCATCGAAACATCGCACGTATGTTCTCCAGATGTAGCATTCAAAGTAATTACTAAATGCAAAAACAAAAGGGAGCTAGCCACATACGAAGCCTTATGGATAAAAAATTGCAGCCGGATTTATGTAAGCAGAAGAAGCACGTACAAGCATTGAGCTTGAACTGGATGTGACGCACGCAATTTGATTGGTTTCTATTTTTCACACTCTCTATGTTCACATATTTCTATCTTGTTTTGCTTTCCAATTTATATATAAAGATATGTTCATGAGTAGATATTTGAGAAGACCATGAGAAAGAAAATTTTCTTATATCTGATAAAAATTTTTTTTGTTGTGCACATAAGAAGGGTACAATAATTTTATTAAAGCGCGATTTCAAAAGGTATATATATATATATATATA
>JAQBSW010003629.1:0-80141 GCA_029291075.1 Eudiplozoon nipponicum
AAAACGAAAACTGTTTCCCGAAAATGGGACAGAGGAGTAAAGTAAAATTCAAAATTTTCAACGGAATTAGGGATGGTTAACGACTATTTAGTTCTCCTGACAAATGACGTGTATGATTATATATATGCACATGTATGACTATTTTTATAAGATTACTAACTTTTACTAATTCACAACCTTAGGTTTCTTGCTAGTTGTTTTCCCTGAAATATCTCAGATAACTGCCTCTTTCTATTGTCAGTCAAAATTTCATTTTGCACTGGATCTAGTGATTTGTTAATTAAGCAAACATTGGTTGCGCGGGCGGTGATATCAGTTATTTAAATCAAGTTTGCGATCTTGGTATAAACACTTTATCCATTATATGCACACATTTGTCCATATAATCGAAGTATTTTTAATGTAGGAAAGGCAATTCATTCATTAGACCAGTTTCGTCTTTATTAATAAATCATGTAATGCAGAATATTTCGCGGACGGGGCTCGAAACCGTGCACGTCTATTTCATAACCTGTTACTCTAACTACAGAGATACCCTGCCGCACAAAAAGTCCATTCATCTAGTAGACCAGTTTCGTGCGGCAAGGTATCTGAGTGGTTAGAGTACCAGATTCCGAAGCAGACATACCAGGTTGGAGCTCAATCCGCGACAAATTCTAGACAGTACATGATAAGTTTGAAACCGGTTTATTGGATTAATTGCCTTTTTCTACACTATACCATATTTAGTTTATACTGACAAATGTTTGGTCTTTTCCTTTGTTTTCACCGACATTTTCTGAATATTTCTGCAACCACTATTTCAAAATAAGTGAAGTGCTTGCAGGACAACTACGGTTGACAGCTATATATCTGATATTCTATACTTAATATGTAAGCTGTGCTTTGATCTTATAAATTTATTTTGATGTGGTACTCTGATGATGATCATTTAATGTCAAAATGTGCCCGTACGTGTGACTTGAAGCAGTATTGCTAGTTTTCGATTTGCTAAATAATTTTGGATTTGTGTTTATCTCACGTTCGAAATCTTAAATTCCAATATAATCTTTTCAAGTTAAACGAATTAAATTTAGATGGTTGCATAATTCCTTTTTAAACTTTACGTAATTGATTCACTCTGATCATGTAATGTAGCACTGATATATATATATATATATATATATATATATATACATATATATATATATATATATACTATATATATATATATATATATATATATGATACATGTTAGTTACATTCAAGACAAGTTTTAGGTTATCGTCTTTTATCATGCTGCAGTTCGTCGATTGTGCCTGGTACCCCCACATTGATTAACTTGCACAAAACAATGTCTTTAATTGGCCTACGGTAAAGATAACCGTCCTCACTCGTGTCAATCGGTATCAATTCTTGATTCTTACAGTCTGCTTCTTTGTCTAGCGATTTGTTAATCCAGCTAGTGGAAGCGCGCACCTCCGCTAGACTAACAGAGTGTTTAACATCTGCATCATTGCGCTGATATTTAGATGATTGTTTAAAAAAAATATAAAAAGATTTTAATTTAACGAAGTGTTGGGTAACTTGAAATTTAGAGCTACATTGATTCTGGTAATATCCAACAAAAACAACAACAATCAACAAAATAATCACCATCATTATCAATAATAATAATAATAATAATAATAATAATAATAATAATAATAATAATAATAATAATAATAATAATAATAATAATAATAATAATAATAATAATAATAATAATAATAATAATAATAATCATAATAATAATAATAATAATAATAATAATAATAATAATAATGTCTATCAAATTGCTGCTTACCACTAATTCTTCTGCAACCTTGACGTTGTTAGTTATTTGTAAATTTCTTGAAGAATCTTTCATTTCAATGGCAGCTCGAAACAGATTTGCCAACTCTTCCTAGGTAATCTTTTTTTTGATTTGGTGTCTACCATGGAACGGACCTCATGGCCAAGCATCTCGAGCTCCAAGTAAATAAGAAGCATCTTTGAAGTGTGTCTCCAGCTATATTTCACTAGCATATTCTTTTCTAAGTATCTGTAATTCCTCCTCTGATAATCCACCGGCTGCCGCCATCTATGTGATTAAATGTGAAAAGAATTCTTAAACTGCTAGAACAGTAAAGTGGGCTCGAATAATCAAATGGTCGTTAGCAGACACCGAACAGAATAACAAACATATTTAGTGTAATTCCTGGGAAGTTTTAGCTCCAAAGCGCTGTTGCAATTGCTGATTTGTGACTGTAACTAATAATCAATCATTATTTTATTACATTTAAGTAATCTGATTAAAATCAGAAAAGAAGAAAAAATTACCCTTAAAATGATCAAAAAATTACCACGCACAATCAAAAGCCAGGGCTTAGCTAAGCAGCTTGGCTATAAGCGCATTTGAGCTCACGTGATGTTAGATGCATGGTGTTGATTAGTCGCCTAGTAGAGTTTTCTTACATCTAACAAAATATTATTATGATGACTTTACTAGTACTGATAATTGGTTATGTTGTCAGCATAAGTCTGTTTCCTTTCATATCCTTGACAATATATGCAACAGTATTTAAAATACTAAATGGAGCTATTGATGACCAGTCTTCCTATTCTAATTTGACCAAAAATGTACCACTTAAGTTACCGATGCTATAAAAGTGTGCTCCCGAGGTATCTATTCGAACAGCCGTCCAAATTTAGTCAGTTTGTTGCTGTTTATGTACAGATCAGGTAAAGCTCTAAACAAACTCATTTTCGAATGTGTTCTTGTGTTTCATGTAACACTTGCGCATACACTGTGATCAGGTTGTTTAGAAGTGCACATTTAAATCCGTGTGTGTGTGTGTGCATTCTAAACTTGAAATCTCAGGACACACGTACGAAGAAGTACTTTTAGTTAAAGTAGTTTCGTGTGTGAATTGTCAATTAACATTTAAATACAGTTTGCCAATTAACCTTTAGTAATGTAAAGAAGTAGTGGGTAAAGAAGACAAACACAGATTGAGAATCAAAGTAATTGATGTAAGAAAAATGCATGAGAGAGGGAGATAGAGAAAGCGAGAGAAGGAGAATCTATTGGTGTAAAGTTTAATTATTGAGCAACTAGTAAAATTAGCGATTACTCATGATCAATAGGTGATAAATAAAGAATTAAAAGGCTATATTAAT
Organism: Eudiplozoon nipponicum; assembly: GCA_029291075.1. Classification (NCBI taxonomy): domain Eukaryota; kingdom Metazoa; phylum Platyhelminthes; class Monogenea; order Mazocraeidea; family Diplozoidae; genus Eudiplozoon; species Eudiplozoon nipponicum. Next base: position 3,181 of record JAQBSW010003629.1, read on the forward strand.
GAGTATGCGTACAATTCTATGAAGTACGTATCTGGGTTGAAATTTTACATCTAGTTGATTAAGGCAGAAATGAGTAACCGTTCAAAATTATTATGTTAATTAGTGACAAAGAGGACAAAAATTAGGTTATATAATAGCTAACACAAAGCAATTTGGTGCATAATCCTCTATTTTGTCACTTTAATACCTTATTTATTTGTGATTATTGGAGACGAAGTTTAATGTAATTTGAGGAGCATATAAATAGAAAAATAAATGCGTGAACGAATGCAAGTTAAATTTTTGTGTAAGCTCAGTTATTATCTTGTGTTAACATAGTAACACATACACACTTTGAACACGCTATGAACCCGGGACTTAGTTACCCAAAAGAGCTGAGAGAATTAATGTGTTAAATCTATGATTAACGACTCGAAGAATCATTGTTTAAGAACTAGTCCGACTGCTGCTTTTGGTTTATCCTTCTGGTCACAACTGAACTAATTTGTTACTAGGTTCGCAACACCTAATACATACTTGCATATATATTAGTTCTTCGCAATAAACAGTATTTAACTGTAATATATTGAATTAAATGATGTCATGCTTACCGCGAAATGTGATAACTGATATCGATCAAGGCCAGAGTGTATGGATTTACTGGAGTAACAGGTGTTCAGAAATTGTTGTAATTCTCAATTTCGGTGAACTTTAGCATAAATTGATATCCATCAGGTTGGTATCATGTACCGACTCGGTAACCATAGTGTTAGTACCATGTACCTTTTCGGTAAAATAATGTTGGTATCGGTTACTAACACAATAGCCATAGTGTTAGTATCCTTTACAGACTCGGTATATATATTATATAGTGTGAGTTAGCATTGAAGTCGCATTGTCGTAGACTTTAGATATGTTAGCTTCACTATTGCAGGTTTACACATTCGTCTAGAAGATTGTACCGTCCTATTATCCCACATTCTTCTACCAAATATATAGTGGTTAAAGGGCGTTATACCGGCTCCTACTGATGAGTCGCCAGTAAGCACGAAACGAATGTGCATGAGATTATACTTTCCGTTCATGCTGCCTTTCGTTTATCCTTCTGGTCACAACTGAACTAATTTGTTACTAGGTTCGCAACACCTAATACATACTTGCATATATATTAGTTCTTCGCAATAAACAGTATTTAACACTTGCGCTCTTTGAACACGCTGTGAACCCAGGACTTAGTTACCCGAAACAGCTGAGCGAATTAATGTGTTGAATCTACGATTAACGACTCCAGGAATCATTGTTTAAGAACTAGTCTGACTGAACTTCTATTATTTCGTCCCCATTGCGCAATTAGACTACAGTAGCCAGGGTGGCAGGCAGAACTCAAACTATTTACTTATTACTACCTAAAAGTATTATGCTACGGTCTTGTGATCAATAAAATAAATTGAGCGATTTATGTCAAATTGCCAAAAAAGATACTTTAGCATTGAATTGAAAATATATATTCTTGAATTTAGAAAAACGCATAATTAGATAAATAATGAAAGTTGACGGGTTTTTATCAATCAATTGCAATGTTAAGAACTGTTTTTCTAGACAGTTTGCGAATTATTTTGCGCGATTAAATTAATAAGAGTCGAACAAGAAACTTTAGAGACGAACGAATTCGTTTATAAGCAAGAAGTTTACAGAAAAACCGGATAATGGAAACACAAATAAGTTGATAAGTAATAATAGATTTCACGTGTTGTGAGGCTAATTATTTAAATTGAGTGTGCAGGACGTGAATAAACTAATCTCATTTTTAACAAGTTGTAAAAAAGAAAAGATTGGTTAAACCAACTGGTACAATCAAACGAACATTGGTTATGCGTGCCATGATAAAAAACTTTTAAATCAAGGTTGCGAATTTGATTCAAATGTCAGTCCTATTATACACACACATATGCCGGTATGAGCAAAGCATTGTTTAACGTAGAGAAGGCATTTTGAAATGTAAAAATTAATATCGATTTTTCATTTTTTTTATTTCAGTCATGTTTACGTCGTACTTTAAGAATATCCTAGGTAATCCAATAGTTTCCAGTCTGTATAACTAATAATTATTTATATTACGTTTGCGAGCTTTAAATAAACACAAATCCAATCCACGTAACAAAAAGTATGTATTAGGTGTTGCGAACCTAGTAACAAATTTGTTCATTTGTGACCAGAAGAATTAACCAAAGGCAGCACGAACGTAAAGTATAATCTCATGCACATTCGTTTCGTGCTTACTGGCGACTCATCAGTAGGTGCCGGTATTACGCCCTTTATCCACTATATATTTGGGTGAGGAATGTGGGATAATAGTTCGATACAATCTCCTAGACGAATGTTTAAACCTGCAGTAGAGTAGCTTACATCGTATAGTCTCGAAAAATATGACTTCAACGCGAACTCACTCTATATAATATATATACCGAATCTGTAAAGGATACTAACACTATGGCTATTGTGTCTAACCTATACCAAAATTTTAATACCGAAAAAGGTACATGGTACTAACACTATGGTTTCCAAGTTGGTACATGGTACTAACGTGATGGATATCAGTGTATGCAATAGTACACCGAAATTAAGAATTACAACTATTTCTGAGCACATGTTACTCCAGTAAATCCATACACTCTGGCCTTGATCGACATCAGTTATCACATTTCGCGGTAAGCATGACATCATTAAATTCAATATATAACAGTTAAATACTATTTGTTGCGGAGAAGTAATATATTTGCAAGTATGTATTAGAAGTTGCGAACCTAGTAACACATTAGTTTAGTTGTGACCAGAAGGCTGAACAAAAGACAGCATGAACGGAAAGTCTAATCACATGCAGATTCGTTTCGTGCTTACTGGCGACTCATCAGTAGGAGGCGGTATTACGCCCGTTAACTACTATATATTTGGGTGAGGTATGTGGGATAATAGGACGGTACAATCTCCTAGACGAATGTGTAAACCTGCAGTAGAGTAGCTAACATCGTAGTCTCGACAATGCAACTTCAACGCTAACTCAATCTATATAATATATATATCGAGTCTCTAAAGGATACTAACACTATGGCTATTGTGTTAGTAACCGATTCCAACATTATAGCACATACATTATAGTACATACTTGCATATATTTTAGTTCTCCGTAACTAGCAGTATTTAACTGTTATATATGTTAATGATGTCATACTTTCTGAGAAAAGTGATAACTGATATCGATCAAGGTCAGAGTGTATGGATTTACTGGAGTAATAGGTGTTCAGAAATAGTTGTAATTCTCAATTTCGGTGAACTATAGCATACATTGATATCCTCCATGTTGGTACCATATACCGACTCGGCAACCATAGTGTTAGTACCATGTACCTTTTCAGTATTATAATGTTGGTATCGGTTACTAACACAATTGTTATAGTGTAAGTATCCTTTACAAACTCGGTATATATATTATGTAGTGTGAGTTAGCGTTGAAGTCGCATTTTCGAGACTATACGATGTTAGATACTCTACTACAGGTTTACACATTCGTCTAGGAGATTGTATGCTCCTATTATCCCACATTCCTCACCCAAATATATAGTGGTTAAAGAGCGTAATACCGGCTCCTACTAATGAGTCGCCAGTAAGCACGAAACGAATGTGCATGAGATTATACTTTCCGTTCATGCTGCCTTTGGGTTATCCTGAACTAATTTGTTACTAGGTTCGCAACACCTAATTCATACTTGAATATATATATATATATATATATATATATATATATATATTAGCTCTCCGCAACAAACAGTATTTAACGTAAGAAAAATACCGTCAGTCACACGTGCTTTATTGTTCGACGAATGGTTATATACAATGGGATTGGTGTTTTATTCAAGGTCGCAAACTTTTTTTAAAAGAATTTTTACCACCTAACCCTTTATGTACAGAAATTTTTCAGTCGATTGGGATGTCGCCTGAGCTCCACAAAGAGGAACATTAGTTCATATATAACTGAAGTTTGTGTGTAGTATGCGGCGGTTTGGCTCAGTCGTTAGAGCATCTGTTTCCGAGACTGACGTGCCGAGGTTTGACCCCTGTTCGCGGTGAATTCTAGACAGTACGTGAAACGTAGCTAATAAGGATGAAACCGGTTTACTGGATGAATTTCCTTTTTAAATTATACAAGACTTAGTTTATGCTGAAAGATATATTTGGAGGCAGTTTTGCTTGCCAGTGCCATGCAATGACAAGCTGCGCAAACGGCCACCCAGAATGCACTGTCAATAAATGCCCTGGTTATTGCGAAATATCTAGCGGTAAACTTAACGGACACATAATTTGGAGTATATGAGCGCAGGCACTAACAACTGCAATACGGTAAAAATCAATGAGAACATGGACAGTGCTTCAGATGCTATTGTAGAACGGCAACCACAGTAATATTATAGTTTGTCACTGCCTTTGCCAATGAAACACATATTCTTATGTATTTATGTTTATTCTATGAAAGAAAATGCTTTCGAAACAGCATTTCTCCAGTAGATAATTGTTTCCTATCGGACATTTTTTACATATAATCGTAATTATATATGTGTGGTTGAATCGGATCATATATATATATATTTATATATATAATTATATATATATATATATATATATATATATATATATAGGTCCGGGCTCATCAGCCTTGCTTAGCAGATTATGTAATCGAAGAAAAACTCTGAATGCAAACCATCCTCGCTTAGATTGGGCGACATAACGTTTCTTTACAGCCCACATGTAACTATGGACAATTTGATCTATAAAGACTTTATACTACATCGACCGTTACGCAAGGTAAGTAACTCAGAATTCCCTTTTCGTGAAAGATACACGGTAAGCTCGATGTTCAGCGATACTAGTAAGCGACTGTTAGATAGCTGTGCGAAGCATAGATTATGCTTAAGTAGCGCAAACTTCTGACGAAGTGGCAGTCGTTGGGTCATATGACGTCCTCCAGCCCCCGGACAACAAGAGCTCAAATATATCATGTAGCGATTAGCTATAAAATGGAAGGTTGCATCCAGGATTTTCGTTCGTTTTGGAACACATGTTGATTCGGACCATACACCTATCCGTTGTAGATTTGTACGCAGGTTTTCCGGAAAACTATATAAGAATAAAGTTTAGATAGATGTAAGCAAACTTGGACAAAAGTCGTTCCGACAGAAATATGAAGATATTCTAAGGTTAACGTTAATTGGTTTTGATGGCGAAAAGTCGAATTTACTCTGGACGAAGATAAGTTACACTATGCACAATGGCGGTACTACTGTATGTAGCATTGTAGGCTCCCGTAGAAATCGTCATTGGGTCTTTGTCTTGTCTAAGTAGATTCTCGAAACCAGGCGCCAAATTATATCTAATTTAGCTTCAAATAATATTCGTAGATTTGCAAGACGCTAACTTAAGCGCTGTCTAAAAGTCAATCTTGAATCCTTAGATACTGTTTGTGGCAAAGAACTGATATATATGCAAGTGTGTATTAGGTTTTGCGAACCTAGTTACAAATTAGTTCAATTATGACCAGAAGGATAAACCAAAGAGAACATGAAACGAAAGTATAATATCATGCACATTCGTTTCGTGCTTACTGGTGACTCATCTGTTGGAGCCGGTATTACCACATTATCCACTTTAAATTTAAATGAGGAGATTGTACAGTCCTATTTTTTGAGATTGTATCGTCCAATTTTTTATTTGACATTGTACCGTCCTATTTTTCGACATACCTCACCCAAATATATAGTGGTTAAAGGGTGTAATACCGGCTCCTACTGATGAGTCGCTAGTAAGCACGCAACGAATGTGTATAAGGTTATACTTTCAGTTCATACTGTCTTTGGTTTATCCTTCTGGTCATAATTGAGTCTTGTATCCTTTTGGATCAAATAGGCCTTATCGTGTCATGCAATAACCAATGATTTTTTCAACTTATTCATGCAGTAGGTCCGAGAAGATTAAAAGTTAACGAAATTATAGATTACTGTAGCAATAATCTAATAACCGATAAAGAAATTCTTCTTCATAAGTGGGTTTAACGCTTTAAGGATTAATTTCCTTGGGACATGTATCAGTTAAAATCCACGAATGTGTGCCTATATCAACAGTTTGGAACATTTATCTCGAACAGCAATCAGAGTTAGAAATACGAAAAGCAATACTTTCTTAAACGTCACAAAGCTGCCGATAACCATGATTTGTTTCAGAGCTCATTTAAGGTTGGTCGCGATATAAATTCTGGAGCGTCGACTAACTAATTTCGTACTATATGGAATGGTATCATGACGCTTCTATGAAATGCGTCACCCACCATTTCTATCTTCCCACAATGTCCGCCTTGCTAAACTTTAATGGTGCATTTGACTCAGTGGATAACAATGCCCAATTTGATATTGTGTCGAAAATTCGTATGCCCCTCAAATTTGCAAATATAATTCGCGCTATCTACACAATCATTTCTGGTTTTGTTTATTTTTACAACGAACTTACACTCATCTTTACCTCCAGCAGTGGGGTTTTTCAATGCCGTCAACTTTCCACATTTTTAAAAGGTGTATTAGATTCTGTTATGAACAACAGTTCAATACGTTCAGAATGCAGGTGTCGAAGTTCTTCCAGGCGGTAGATTAGTTAATCTTGATTTTGCAAACGATATTTTATTATTATTCGACAATCGAGATTTTGTTCAGACCACCTTAGAATTCGTTTTGTCTTACGGTATGAAAATAGCGTCCTCTAAATTTAAGATACTTTTACAGAGTAACCCGCCAATCACTCCAGTTCTGCGATTGCAAAGTGAAGATCTGGACTTAGTTGACAGATTTACATACCTTTACAGCCTTATTAATACCTTAGGCAATTTGTCCAACGAGTTGCGTTTGAGAATCGCGAAAGCCAGAGCAATTTTCTTCAACATTCGCCATTTATAGAGATATGCAAATATTTTACTTTGCGTTCAAAGTTGTGTTTACAATGTATCTGCAGTTTCGATTTTATTATACACTAGTGAGACTTGGCTTCTTAGCGTTGATGATTTTAGACGCTTGCAAACATTAGACCACCGTTGTTTGAGAATCATAACATATGTGAATTACCAATAAAGAATAGCCAACGCTGACATCCGTAACCGTATTTTGGATCGACCAAAAAGTGTTTCTTGTTGAAAATAACAATAAAGCTCGGTCACGTTTTGCGTATACTTTCAATTCGTTTGCTTAGTAGAGCATTATTCTCTCATCCAGCGTCAGATTGACCCAAGGAACAAAATGGGCAGATTTTGACATGGCAGAAACAGCTAGAGACAACTATATATAAATTGGGTCGTATAGGATCCCCTCGTCTGTCAGGATGTAGTCTACGTGTGCATCATAGTTCATGGTTAGCACCCTTGTACGATATGGTATCAAGCCGAGATCAATGACGATCTTGTTGCAGAGTTCTAATAGACTTAACTTCGTTTCTTAGTTGGGCAGAGTTAGACGCGAGGTTGGTTGTGTTTATGATATGATATAAGGAAAACCGAAGAGAAGCTGACTGCTAATTGTGCCTTGCATTAAAGTTGACTTGGCAATAATTGTGTCATTTAGAATTTCAATTTGCCTCAATTTATTTTTAATAACTTATAGCTATATCGCAGTGAAACGACACTTAATATATATATATATATATATATATATATATATATATATATATATATATATATATAGATATATAGATATATATATTCATGGTCTCCTTTCTATGTGCAAAGATAAAAATAAATTTCTTTCTCATTTTCTCCCCACGTATCTTCAAATGAACGTATATCTGCTTGTATTGAAAGGTGAAACAAAATAGAAAACTGTAAACATTGAGAGAATGTGAAATGAAGAAACAACCAATTAGCTGCGTGCATCACCTTCAGTTCAAGCACAAAGACCGAACATGATTCTTCTGCTTGCATAAATACGGATGCAGTTTTTTAATCCATAAAAATTGGTATGTGGCTAACTCCTTTCTGTTATTGAGTTTAGTAATTATCTTAAATGCTGCGCCTGGAGAACGTACGCGTGAGGTTTCACGATAAGTTGTGCAATTGCAGACGTGTATTCCCCATTTGATTTTAAACGGACGATTAAGTTGCAATGTTTTTTTCATTAAAAAATTGAATCATCTGTTAAATACTCTTTGTTGCGGAGAACTAATATATAGTCAAATATGTATTAGGTGAAGCGAACCTTGTAAAACATTAGTTAAGTTGTGACCTGAAGAATAAACTAAAGACAGCATGAAAGGAAAGTATAATCTCATACACATTCGATTCGTGCTTACTAGCGACTCATCGGTAGAGAACGGTATTACGCTTTTTACCCACTACATATTTGGGTGAGGAGATATTACTTTTCTATTTTTAGGGGATTTTACCGTTCTATTTTTCATAGGAGATTGTACCGTCCTATTTTTCCTTATTCCTCACCCAAATATAGAGTGGTTAAAAGGCGTAATACCTTCTCCTACTGATGAGTCGCCAGTAAGCACGAAACGAATGTTCGCGAGATTATACTTTCCGTTCATGCTGAACTATAGCATACATTGATATCCATCAGGTTAGTATCATGTACCAACTTGGAAACCATAGTGTTAGTACCATGTACCTTTTCGGTACAATAATGTTGGTATCGGCTACTGACACAATAGCCATAGTGTTAGTATCCTTTACAGACTCGGTATATATATTATATAGTGTGAGTTAGCATTGAAGTCGCATTGTCGTTGACTTTATATTATGTTAGCTTCACTTCTGGAGGTTTACACATTCGTCTTGGAGTTTGTACCGTCCTATTATTCCACATTCTTCACCCAAATATATAGTGGTTAAAGGGCGTAATACCGGCTCCTACTGATGAGTCGCCAGTAAGCACGAACCGAATGGGCATGGGAATATACTTTACGTTCGTGCTGTCTTTGGTTTATCCTTCTGGTCCCAACTTAACTAGTTAATCATCTGGTCGATCGGCTTACGTAAATTGATCGAAAACTTGCACATATATATTGATAGATAATATTTGAGGTCGAAATTGTCGAATGTTTTTCTTTAATTGCTGGTAAGTGTAAATTTTGTACCTTAAATAACACGTGTAGTTTAGCTGCATTAATTATAAGTGTTAATTCCGCCTCAACTTTCTTCCGTGCTGTGCGGGAAATAACGTCCCCATTAGATGAGATGTTTGGGTAAATTGTCTTCTTTTCTAGTCAATAATACGTCTATTTCTTTTGGGTTACCCTCTTATCACTTGACTCAATCATTTATCTATGGTAGTATATCCGAAAAGGTAGAAAATCTTGTTTCTCATACTCCGACGTGAAACTTATATTATTATGCACTTTGTTGAAACTTTGAAGCAATGTTTTGAAGACCTGTTTTTAAGAACATGGAAACTATCATCAGAATAATCTATATATTGTGCGTATTTACTTAGATAAATCCTTAATGATGTTTCTCAAGATGGCCTACGGAAATCTGTGAAAATTTGTGGTAACAAATTTTTAGCCTGGTTTGTGCAAGTTTAAATTAATTTTGCGTTTTATACGCCTACTGTATGAATTACGTAATCAACTTCAATTTATATGAAATAATTATTTAATTTTGAATATTTCAAGAGTGTGGCCTAACATATATCACATATAGTTATATTTCGATCTGTAAAAGAAATATTTTCAGTTATAAAATGGTATTAAGTTGACACTTAGTCAATGTTGATAGTAAATATTATTCTCACATCTCTTAAATAACACCTTCAATTTATTAAATGCTACTCTTTTTTGAAAGTACACTTGAGCGATGTCGATTTAAGCCGCGATCATTGAAAGAATTTGGAGCTAGCCAGCCTAATCCATCTGATATTTAGAATCTGGTGATTATTGTAGAATAAATTCGCAAGAAATGGGCGACCTAGTGTGTTTACTTACAGCCCACACATAGTTAAATACTGTTTTTTTGCGGAGAACTAATATATGTGCAAGTATGTATTAGGTGTTGCGAACCTAGTAACAAATTAGTTCAGTTGTGACCAGAAGGATAAACCAAAGACAGCATGAACGGAAATTATAATCTCATGCACATTCGTTTCGTGCTTACTGGAGACTCATCAGTAGGAGCCGGTATCACGCCCTTTAACCACTATATATTTGGTCGAAGATTGTGGAATAATAGGACGGTACAATCTCCTAGACGAACGTGTAAACCTGCAATAGTGAAACTAACATCATATAAAGTCTACGACAATGCGACTTCAACGCTAACTCACTCTATATAATATATACCGAGTCTGTAAAGGATACTAACACTATGGCTATTGTGTTAGTAACCGATACCAACATTATTGTACCGAAAAGGTACATGGTACTAACACTATGGTTTCTGATTCGGTACATGGTACCAACCTGATGGATATCAATTTATGCTATAGTTCAGCGAAATTGAGAATTACAACAATTTCTGAACACCTTTTACTCCAGCCCACACCTAACTTTGAATTTCAAGGTTTTGCGACAATAAGGCATCAGTGTATTGTGCTGCTGTAACGCTGTGTAATAGTGGTAGTGTTAGAAGTATACTGATGTTCAATTCTAACTGTACCTCTTTGCATCAGTTAAACGATTGTTTGTGGTTAAAAGCGTGTTGATTTGTGATTGCATGTGGATATGTCTGTGTGTCTGCAGCATTTATTCTTATTGTATTACAGAGACTTCCGTGAGATCTGGTTATTCTTGTGTTAATAGGTTGAGTTTTGACTAGGCTTTCGCTTTGTTAGCTATTGCGTGTGCGATTGATTTTCCCCGATTTGTTGTCCTTCGTGTTACGTTGTTCATGAGTTTAGTTTGCTCACTCTGATCACAGCGCAGAATGTGCAGATTGAAGTGTTGGCTGTTTATCTTATGCAATTTTGGTCGCAGTTAAAATACCCCCCTACGAAGAATTTGTCGTCCGGGGCAGTACACTATATAGAATGCATGTAAAAATTTGCAAGTGGTACTGATTGTAGTTGTCTAATGAGAGAATATTTTATTTGCTTTAAGAAATTAATTTAAAATTTAATATGAGTTGAGATATGCATAATAAAACCACTTCGATTAATATGATGTATAGTCGTTATGAGACTTCGCTGCTTTATTTATTTGGAATATTCAGTGGGATTTGTGGTCAGGAAACTAGCTTTATTTGCTTTTGGACCAAAACTAACAAATATGTTAGTTTTTTTCATTTTTTATTTAAATAATAGCAAAGCCAAGCGGAATTGGTGGTGTGATGATCGATGTTTCATCGATAGCCGATCATCTTGCAATCTGCTCATTATCAAGTCTGTATATAATATTAACACTGGTTGCCGAATAGGTAAATTATACCAACACTATAGTTGCCAAGTCCGTACACGGAACTATCACAACGGATTTTTTAGATATGTCAAGCTTCTACTTCTGAACACACGTTACTCGACCAAATCTATACATTCTGACCTTGATCGATATCAGATGTCACTTCGTGGTAATCATGACATCATTTAATTAAACGTATAACAGTTAGATGCTGTTTGCTGCAGAAAACATTATCTGTATAATGGGAAATTGGATTATCATTCATTTTTCGACTCTGAGTTGTTATTACGTCTTTTTTAACTTGAAAGTTTAACAAGTAATTCATACAAGTGGTAGCTAGACTAATTTAAAGAGAGATTAATAGCAAAATTAGGAATCAAGAAGACCGTTTTTCGTGTCTAGTTAAACTATATGAGCTATATGAGTGGCTTTCTGCCTTTCGCTTCAAGTTGCTATTTGTTTATGTTGTCTTAGAGTTGTAGCAATAGCCACCTTTGAGGCCGAGAACGCTCCAATTGTCCTATCTAAGGCTGAAGTATATGCAACGCAAAGTCCTCACAGAAGTGCACGAATTAAGGTGAAGCCGTCAACAAATTAATTGAAACAGCATTCAAGCCGCAGAAGTAAAGATAAAATAACAAATATTTGAATTTTGTTTTACTAAAGGACGCGCTTTTATCGAGCAAACTCCTACAAATAATTCTTTAAATCAAGTTTGCGAGCTTGAAGTAAACACCAATCCCATTATATTTAACCAGTCGTCGAACAACATAACAAAACTACCGCCAGCCGCAACGCACTGACGCGTTTCGACCTTCCATGATCATCATCAGAGTACGACGCGTCAGTGCGTTGCGGCTGGCGGTAGTTTTGTTATGTTGTTCGACGACTGGTTAAATACAATGGGATTGGTGTGTACTTCAAGCTCGCAAACTTGATTTAAAGAATTTTTACCACCACCCGCGCAAACAATTATTGTTAAATTGTATTTCCTACAAATAATGGTATAAAAATAGGGAAATTGTGTTGAGAAAATTCATTCTGACGAATTGGAAAAAGTAGTAAGAGTATTGTCTGCTTAAATGAAAAATTTGAATGAGGAGTTAGGGCTAATTAAGTCTCAGCAGGACGACCCACGTACAATAAATTCTGAGGGAATCCGCATAAACGACCCAACCAATATAGGTGAAGTCCACAATGGTGACCGCGCCCAAAAGGCAGCAAACAGACATATTCCAGTGTTTTCATCAGAATCGAGGATTTTTACCGACCGTCAGAAGAATTTAAGCCTATGCTTGCACCCATAGATATGGATAGGCCACAGTTTTCGTTTGAAAATTTTGAAGCCTCTGTTCGAGCGCATGAATTTTTATTAGAAGCTCCTATTGTGCACATGGCTGTCGAGGAATTATTTGACCAGACATTTGCAGTCAAACTGACTTAGAGAGAATATGAAAGACCAGTGTTTGATCACTTCCGAGCTCGGTCTCAGGTGGTGTTTTCAGAATTGTACAGACTCGAACAACTTCCGGGTGAGTTGCCCAATTATACCATGGCACGCATCAAGCTGAGGTTGTCCAAGCTAACTTAATCTTGGCTCGGGTTTTAACCCCATGAGGCCATCATGTTAATGCTGCTGGATCCAACCAGATATGGCGCAATATCAAGCGCGCAGGGTGACCTGGAAGAAAGATCTCGGGCTCTACAAAGTTCGGCCTTCAATGGCCATCACATTATATGCTGCGACACCACGTATGAGTCGCGTTACAGCATTCGTAATGGGCTACATACCTTATTGGAATTCTACGCAACGTAATCAGGAGTCCGAGACGAATGACGGCAACTAGTGGCTTGGAGGCAAAGTCAATATATAATGACAACAGCTGCGACGAATACATTGCCAAAGGGGCAGCAAAATCAGTATACTTCTCCAGAAGAACGATTAGTTCAAAGAGGAAATAGGGTTCACTATCTCACAATGCCAAAAAGATAAATTCTTTGAATGCTAAGCTTCATTGATCCAGAGAAATGGATAAGCAGAGCACCCTAAAAATTGTTCAGAATCAGATGGCTTTCAAACAAAAAGAAATATGGGAAACGTTGCCACATGAAAGGATTTTTAATAAAGTTACAACAGAAAGCCAGAAATTATGCATTTGGATACGGGAGATTATGTGTCGGTATTACCAATGACTTGGCTCCAAAACAACGTAAAACCTACGACAGGAAATTTGTATCAGGCATCGGGCTCGTCGATAGTGACTGCGGGCGAGTGGAACTCTAAATTAATAATAAATGAAGATATTTACTGTCTTTTGTTGTAGCGAATACTTTTCAAAATAACCTAATTTTCCTCACGAGGCCGAAAAACACGAATTCTATAAAGAACGATATGCAACATTAAGGTGTAAGTGGAGACCAGTTGTCTGTCTAGGTAGTGGAAAGTGCTTCAAAGCCAACACAACACTATATTCTAACTCCCTGATTACAGTGAATGTGCAGGGCCAACGTTCGATCGCTTTAAATTATGGCTAGAATTAAATGAAGATTATGAACCACCAAACTTATATGACCCTCCTCCATAGAAACCAGTAGCAGCGGCTCAGTCATCACAAGAGATGAAAGTAGTCAGCGTTCTTGAACCATTCTTACCTTTTTATCGAGTTCTTATGGTTTACGATATGAAAAATGATGGTTCTCTTCGACCGGCGTCTGCTTTCAGGCAATTGAACTCGGCGACTAAACATGACCCGTATCTCGTGCCGCCTTTGCGTGACCTGTTCCTACAGCGAGCGGGAGGCAAATGGTTTTCTGTGCTTGACCTAAAAAGAGGATTTTGGCAAATTGGCGTACGGCTCCAAAACCGGTGGAAGTCAGCGTTGCATGTACTCCATGGTCATTTGTAGTTCACTCGGGTACCATTTGGTTTGAAGAACGTACTGAATATGTTCCAAGGATGATAGACTCTTTCGTGTCTGACTTACCCTGTACTAAAGTTTACGTTGATAATGATAATATATGAGCTACAAATGAACAAATTTACGTATTGGGCTGCAGAAGATATTGTCCAAAGTCGTAGAATGGCGATTATATTTTTCTCCAGAAAGATTTCAGATAGGTCGGCAAGTGCAGTTTCTGGGTCACTCCGTCTCAGAGGAGGGATGTATGCCATTGGATTCGAATGTAGAACCTATCAAGGACTACACAATGCCTATTACTAGAAAACATTTGCGTGGTTTATGAATATGTCACACTTCTATAGACACCATCTCACAAGTATGGTGGTTGCGCAAAGAACCTTGTCTAAGTTAGCTAATGCCAAATTACCGTTACATTGGACGGAGAAGCGTTTTCCATATGTAAACGGATATTAGTAGACGAAACTATTTTGACTTTCCTGGTTGGTAGTATATCAATTGTTACAGAAGCGTCAGATATTGGTCGATTGGATCTAAACTTTTTTAGATCGTACCTCATTTCCAGAGGTTAGTATGAACGATGTTGAAACCTTCCGAAGAAAGGGACGAATCCGCACCCAGCCAATAAGGCGAACTCGACGTGTATTTGGAAATGGGGATGAATTGGATCTCTGCGAAACTGATAGTGCAAAGCGTCAATCCACGGACGCAAATCGCGGAGATTCAAAATTTAAGCTCGCACTGCTTCACCATTCAAGAAATAAATTTGATAGCCTTCTGACGTGAAACTTTGGGACATTCCGGCGCCGAGCGCATTATTGAGACATTGCATTCTCGATATTATTGGCCTGACATGTCCAAAAAATATTAGCTATTGTCAACAGTACACAATATGTCAGCGTTTTAAAACAGAAAACAGAAAAAGTCACACGATTGCTTTCAGTGTTACTGCCCAGAACCAATTTGTGCATATTAACCTGGTAGGTCCACTGCTGGTGGCTCGTCCTGAGGCAGCCTATATGATTTCCATGGTCGATAAGTTTACCTGATGTGTCGAGTGTGCACTGCTGAGGAAAATCTCAACAGAGATTATAAAGTGCTTAGAAGAGCGATGGCTCAGTCGATTTAGTGCACCACAAACTATTGTTACCAATCATGGCGGACATTTCGAGTCAAGTTAATTTAATCAGTGGTGCTACAGGATGTCAATGATAGTCCGTATGGTATGGAAAACGTGGATGTAGTGCGCAATACTGTTTTCGTTAACATGCCCGATATACCACGAGCTGTCGCACTTGGTCGTTTAAGTAAGGTGGTAAGGCCGACTCCTGATGGAGCGGGGAGATGTAGCAGAAGCCACCTTTGATATCAGGTACGCTCCATTTGTCCTATCCAAGGCTGAAGTGAATACACCAGAAAGCTGTCTCAGAAGTGCACGAATTAAGATGAAGCCGTCAGCACAATGATGGAAGCAGCCTTCGAGCCGTTGATGTGAATATGAAATAATAAATCTGTGTATTTTGTTTTACAAATTGGACACGCTTTATACGAGCATCCTCCTATATGTAATTGATTTAAAATAAAGCATTTGTGTTGAGCAAATTGACTTTTGACGAATAAAAAACTCTGTAAGAGTATTGTGTGAAAAAAATACAATCACTTTGACTGCGGAGTTAGAGTTAATTATATTTCGACTGTACGACACACTTATGGTATATTCTGAGTGAATCCGCATAAACAACTCAACCAATATAGGTGAAATCAAAATTAGTCCCGTTATTTAGATTTCTTTTGATCAATTAATCGATCAATTCTCAGAAAATGTCCGTGAATAAGCTGTCCCTCAAGTTAGAATTTTCTGAATAATGAATTGTGTTCATTCTAGAAACAACGACTGTATTCACCCAGTTTTCCAAGGACTATCGTACACCTTGAGTAAATTTAAGCTTATTGTGAGTTTCCTTGGTTAAATTCTAAACCTTATTGTACTTTATGAAATATTAAACAGAATTATGTTGATGTAATGGGTACAATATATATGGTTTATATATTCATGGATGTAGGCATGGAACCTATATGAAATTCAATATTATGCCTAGCAAAATAATCTATACGGTAATTTATTTAGAACCAGGAGGATATTATAAAGGCAGTATGTTCAAATGGTGTAATCGTATGCACAAATGCGTTTCATAATGCAAATTTATCTGTAGATGCAGTTTATACGCGACAACCCCAATACTCATTAGTCACGAAATGTCGGCAATTGGCAGATGCGATTTATTAAATTAATAGTTGTTAACTTAACATACGGTCATTAGAAATTAAACTCAAGTATGATAGGTACGAAACCTTTGACGAATACCAGCAGAATTATTTCACCGAAATTAATCGTGTCAACCATTTTGAACCTCTGTTTCTACAAAAATGCCTTATACTATTACCCGACGGACATCAGTCGTCACATTTTCCTTGAAATCATGACATTTGAGTGCGAAGTATATAACCTATACAACTGTGAACCAGATGCATGCGAGTCGGAATTACGGCCGCGGAAATTCATGCTACCACTGATGATTGACAAATAAGTACAAATTTGTGTCATTTGTAAATATTTTATGTTCAGTTTATATCAGTAGCACATATATATTCGAATTCTGCCATTATTTCTTGAAAACATATACTTTAGTACTGTGTAACCACAAATATATATGGGCAGTATAAACAAAAAATTCCATCAGGTAATGAATAAATCTATTAGATCGGTTTTAATTTTATTGGGGTCTCTTCAACTACTGTACAGGACTTTGCCGGTTTCTCGGTGGATAGTCATAGACTCCGAAACAAATGTGCATCGGTTCGAGACCAGCTCGCGGCCAATTCTAGACAATAATTGAATAGATCCCAGTAAGTACGAAACTTTTCTACTAAATGAATTACCTTTTTTACCTGATGCTATGTTAAGTTTATGCTAACAATTGAATCACTGTCTAAAACACGATCTTGGTATCCTTTTGAGCCAGAAAGGCCGAAGAGATGTAAAAAAACGTTCGCCTCAGGTGGCAACCGATGTTCGTTCTAATTTATTCGTACAACAAGACCGAGGGCATAAAAAGTTAGCGAAAGAGTAAATGAGGACAGCATTAATTGAATTTTTGATAAAATTTTTCGTTTTGATCGGTGAGCTAAACACAACATAGGTCAATTTTGGGCACCTGCGTCAGTCCTGAATCACGAAAGTACGCTTATATCAACAAAGAAGTACGCTAATCTCGAAAAACCGTCGCAGTTAAATATACGCAATGCAGTCTTGAAATTCGAAAAGCCACAGTCCCCCATGGTCTGCTTCCGACATTATTTATGGATGGTGATGACATCTGTATAAGAATAGTGGTACCTGTACTGAAAGAATAAGCTGTGATTTCACGAATGTTATAGAATATCACATAAACAAGCGTTTTCATGTTTTCTTTATTATTTCGCATTTTTGCCGAGCTGAATGTATTTCTAACTGTATTGTTTTCTTCTATGCTCTCATATGGCGTATTTTCTGAAACAGATTTGGGTTTAGGAAGTGTTTTTTATCTACATGAAGACTACTCTTTTAACTAAACGAAAAATGGTTGCATGAGCGGTGATACCAATTACTTTTATTTAAGATTGCGATGTTGATATAAATGCTGGACCCATTATGTACATACATTTATCAGTATAAACTAAGTATCGTATAGTGTGGAAAACGCAATTCATCCAGTTGACCGGTTTCGTCCCTATTGGGAACTCATCACGTAATTTCCAAAATTTGCCTCGGGCAGGGCTCGAACCTGGGCACGCCTGCTTGTGCTTTAATCACTGAGCCACACTGCCGCACATTTCACACAATTTTCCGTTATATTCTAACTAATGCTTCTTAGTTAGCCTTTCTTTTTAAACCTAAAGTTCCAACTAACCATCACAATCTGTCATTAAAGAAGAGATAGTACGTTACATAGGGAAA
The DNA here is from genome assembly GCA_029291075.1 of Eudiplozoon nipponicum. Classification (NCBI taxonomy): domain Eukaryota; kingdom Metazoa; phylum Platyhelminthes; class Monogenea; order Mazocraeidea; family Diplozoidae; genus Eudiplozoon; species Eudiplozoon nipponicum. The sequence goes on from JAQBSW010003629.1 coordinate 21,493, forward strand.
TGGTATTGAAAAGAACATTTATATAATTAAACAAACATTGGTTGTGCGGGCAGCAATAATAATTAGATTTAATCAATGTTGCGATCTTGATATAAACAACGCACCCATTATATGCATAAGTTAAGTATTGTATAGTGTGGAAAATACAATTCATCCAGTATACCGATTTCGTTCTTATAGGGAACGCATTAAGTACTGTCCAGAATTTGCCATGGACAGGGCTCGAACCTGGGTACGTCTGCTACGGAATCTGGTACTCAAACAATTCTGAAAAATTTATTTACATAATGGAATAGGTGTTTACTCTTTTAATTGCTCAAAAGTCAAAGATTTATATCAGAAGTTGTATTAGCTTCCAGTAAAAAAGTCGAGTCAAATCTTGCGAAATCTTAAGCACGGTTAATTTGAGTTTCTTTTAGAGGGCTGTTGCCAGACAATAATAGCGACAAAATGTCACATAAAATGTATGCAAGACTATTAGAGGTGAGAGCCGCATATCTAATTTTGCTTTCTTTATATATGCAATGCGGATCGATCCTCGATAGTCAGTTTGAGTCGTAATCTGATGATGATCATGGAAGGTCGAAACGCGTCAGTGCGTGTGACTGGCGGAGTTTTGCTATGTTGTTCGAAGACTGGTTAAATAAAATGAGATTAGCGATTACTTCAAGCTCGAAAACATGATTTAAATAATTGTTACCACCACCCGCGCAATCAATTAATATTTAATTTTTATATATATATATATATATATATATATATATATATATATATATAGATAGATAGATAGATAGATATATTGCTTGAAGTATGCATAGAATAAGATAAAAATGACATTAATCTACTAAACTTTCTTCTTCCCGAACGATAATACATGTACATACATTTTCACACAAACACACACACATACAAATATATATATATACATATATATATATATATATATATATATATATATATATATATATATATATTTAGGAAATCGCTGAATAGTTCAGAATGTTTATTGGAATTAATTGGTAAATTTAGACAATGGAAGCACTCTCGATAATTCAGCATCTCCTTATTAAATTATTCTATGTGTAATACAGAACGGAAGCGGACGTTGTAAACTATATAGTAAAATACCCTTTCTATTTCTTTGAAAAAAATTTGTTTTTAAATTTATAATAGAACTATTATGTTTATTTCATCGCGGTTATGTTTATTTTGAAATCTTTTATACCACATTACATGAAATATCTGTTTGAATAAAATAAATAATTTTATTTAGTAATTAATTATTTTTTGTCAAATAATAAATGATTTAATATTTCTGCTTGCTTGTAAAGATTTACTTCAAACCATCCGGTTGTATTTTATGTCTACGGTTTGTCTAACGAATTGATACCAATCATTCGGCAGATTTTCAATTTAAGTTATGACTTAAAATTTCAATGTTATTTAATGAAAATCTGCTATAAAGGATTCGAACGAAGGTGCGTTTGCTTTATAGACTTGCAGCTCATCCAATACTCGAGGAAGTCGTCCATTGGAGGGGAATTCACGATTTTTACCAACTTCGACTTTTTGGTTAGATTTTCATTCTCATGGATCCAATGCGGCATCGTCTTCGACGAAAGGTTCTAACTAGACATCCAAAATTAGTCATAAAATCGGCACTATGTTAAATTTTGAACGCATAATGAATTAAATCATAAAAGCTGGGTCTGATTAAATATATTAAATTAAAATCTGACGACAGTATTTTGATTATATATATGTTGGCATTATAAACTCAATATAGCATCAGTAAGCAAAGGAAATTTACCCAACAAGTGAAGAAGTGGTTCAGTTCGACGTGTTTATGCAAATTTTTACTATTGTGGCAACTCGTACGTCTGCTTGTAAGAATTATCACAGAAAATATTGAAAGCACTAATCTTTGAAAAATTAACTTTTGTGTCTTGCAATAGCGGAAATGCATTCGGAGGCCTCATTAGGGCAGTACAAGTAATTGGTCGTACTATTCTAACCTTAAATAGAAAATCTCATATATTTTAGTCACCTTCATACACTTTGAAAGCGGTTTCTTTCATATAATACTTACTATTAAACCTTAATAGGTTTGAGCCAATAATATGTTTAATGGCCCCACCAAACTAAAAGTAATTTTCAAAACAATGTCGGTTTACTTTACTTTAATATATTATTTTCACAATTAACGACAATTTTTTTTAAAATAATTATTTTTCAAATAAATAAAAAATTCATTGTTACATATAACTTTGAAAAAATTCTTATAGGTATCACAGTGACGCTTTCGCTCAATCTTATTATTTGCTATAATAGAATAAAAGACGAAATTTTTTTTCAAATTCAAAAAGATGTGCAAATGAAAGTAAACATTATATATATATTAGTCCAGAAAATTCAACAATATGTAACATTTAAAATGTTTTGTGTACTCTGGGCTAAATTTTGCATGTATATGTCAAGTGAATCGCTTTTTTTATTTGAACAAATCTAATTCCTTTTTTTTATTACAGTGTAGCAATTGATAAGATGAAGTGTGAGCGTTACTGTTACACTTATAAGGTCTTTTATAAATTCACACTTAAATATATTTATCTACATATACATAAGCACAGAGAGATATCAACGGCAATTTCAGATCATGCAGGTTGAAGTTGATGTGAGCTGTCACAAACTCTATGCCGCATCGTTAGATTGGTTTTGAAACTATATCAACATATTCCTAGCCATGCCATCATTACGTTGACTTTATTTGCGATCTAGGCTAAAGTTTTTACTTAACGCATCGTTTTATTTTATCTATTTTATTTTTTATTAATAAAGTGGAGAATTATATTTTAACAGTCTAAATCCCAATTTTTTGAAGGCACTTTTCGTTTTTTTTAAATGGGAAGTACTGTCCACTATGAATTCTATGTGCATTTTTTACAGGCATTCCTCTTAACTACTTTCAATGACAAAAGTATGTTGAATTTACGTTAGATATTTTAAAAGCCCATAAGAGTAAACAAGAGAGTATATATTTTATTGCCTGATTCTACCAAAATTTTCAATTGTACTTCTTTTTATATCATGTGTTTGTTTTCTACTTTCTATTTTAGCTCTATTGTTTCATCAGTAGCATGGTAATATTTTATTAATCCAATTTTGGACATTCGTTTTCCTTCTTTGCACCAAATTTCGTAGTGTCGATTCTGATTTATTTTGTCAAATATACGACTTTACTATTTATCGATTTTTATACTTTCATTATTTGTAAACTTCTGGTCTAATGTTCATTTAAAGTTATTTTTACTTTTATTTTTTACCGATGACATCCTGTTCTACCAATTACAAGACTTTCTATGAACCTCTCAATTTTAATCAGTGTCGACTATTATGTAAAAAAGAGCAATCGTGCAATCTAACTTGCCAGTGTAATTATTTTAATATCTTCTATATATATAACTTCACTCCGTAAGTTTTAACAAACATTGACATTTAAAAATACTTCTTCCTTGCATTCATTTATAGTTATACTCTCTAAATCATGTTAAGTTCATCATCTCATACATATATATATATTTTATAATATAAATAATACATATATACATATATATATATATATATATATATAAATAAATATTTATAATTAAATGCATTAATTTAAAAAGTGTAAATACGGGTGAAATTTTTAAAAATTATAATAGGAAATTTTGTCATTCATCGAATTGAGAATTTATTTTTATTTGTATTCCTAGGTCCGCTTGGTGTCATTTGCGTTCATGAGATGCGTACAATGCACTTTATGCCGCAAATTGGAGGATCCGACATACTGGGCACAGCTTGTGAGCGCTGGACATTTTTTATCCTTTATTGTCGTAATAAGTTGAGAAATCTTTTACATTATTGTGTCAGACATGCCACAGTTGCTTCACGTTTTCACAATTGAATTATCATGAAACGGCCTTTTGAAGAATGAATGCGCGTTTGTTGTGCAGATACTGTAGACTTGATAATTAGCACACCAAGCAAAATATTTGAATACAGCTGCTGATAATTGTAATTTATACTTCAAAGTGTCTTAGCTAATATTGACCAGTTGCCCACGAGGAACAAGCATATGCAGTATAAGATGGATTATGAAGTAGGAGCCTTGAGAACCAGAGATTGTATTCATTGATTTAAGCTGACCCGTCAATTACCAGGAGAGCAGCATGAATGTAGCCAAAATAAATATTAGCGGTCAGTACAAATATATATGTATATATTTTAAATAGATAAAACAAACCTAAACGCCGATCTACCTGGGTTTTATAAAGGCCCACGGTAATGCCAGTGCAGGAACAAATTATTCACGTTTAAATGGATCTGGACGACGTATATCTACAACAATGGTCTCAGGATAGTAAAGCATTTTCGCAAATTTCTCCTTTATTCTAGAGGAAAAGCCAGTAAGCACGAAACGAATGTGCACGAGATTACACTTTCCGTTTATGTTGTCTTTGATTTATCTTTCTGATGATTTTTGAACTAATTTTTTATTAAGTACAAAATACATATAAAATACACAATTGCATATTTATTTGAAACAAACAGTATCGAACTATTACATATTTTATCGAATTATGTCATGATTATCGGGAAATGTGATAACTGATATCGATCAAGCCCAGAGTGTATGAATTTACTGGAGATACAGGTGTTCAGAAATATTTGTCATCCTCAATTTTAATACCATTTACAGACTCGGTCACCATTATGTTAGTAACATGTACCTTTGCGGCACTATTTTGTTGGTATTGGGTACTGACATAATAGTCGTAGTGTTGGAAACCTTTACAGACTCGTTATATTATGTATAGTGTGTTAGCTTTGATGTCGCATTATCGAAGACTTTATATGAAGTTCGTTTGCAAGTTTACACATTCGTATTGAAGATTGTACCGTCCTATTTTTCAATATTCCTCACCCATATATAGTGGGTAAAGGGCGTAACGAAACAAATTTGCATGATATTAAACTTTCCGTTCATGCTGTCTTTGGTTTATCCTTCTGGTCATATTTTAACTAATTTGTTACTAGGTGCGCAACACCTAATGCATAATTGCATATTTATTAGTTCTCCGCCACAAACAGTATTTAAAAGCGTTTTGTTGGCGTGTCGCAATTTTCTTAGGGCAATACATGTTTAGTTATGGATGTGTTGTGCAGCATGAATGTTATTTTTCTCTGATCATGTCGGTGGGTGTCCCAATAATCGTAAATTCGCATTTCTAATGCACCTACCTATATATGATTTCCTACAAGTTTAATTATAATTGTAATTAACGTTGGGAAATAAACTACAAAACAGTTTAAAAATGAAAATGACTAGTTGAGATTCTCCGGCCGTCATGCTATAGATTTTTCGTCAAACCTTGCCAAGTTTTTGTTCAGGCCTGTACTAGAAATGTACACGGAATGGCAGAAGTCCACCTATCTGGTGGATATGTAAAAAAGGTGAATGCTAACCTGTGTGAAACTAGTTTCGGCCTTTCTCGTGCTCCTGGCTATTACTTAAAAACGACTCAGCATAGAAGAACTCATTTAGATCAAGTATGCGAGCATGAAATACACGCCAATTCCATTTTTCGCACCAATTGCTCAACAAAGCCAAAATACCATCAACCAAATATACCAAATTTAGTGTCTTCTCAAGTGAGATTCTATGAGCTATGAGTCCTCTAACCAATGTTGTTTTTATTCAGTTGACTTGACCAGTAAATTACCTGTTGGGCAATATCTAAGCGTACATTTTTTTCGGAGAATAAATACCTTCGTGCATTTGCAGTTATGGTTTAGCTGATAGAAGTTTCTTGTTGTCGACTTTCGTTGGTTTTAAATCGTGGAATTTACCATTAATTTTTACTAGTTTAATAATTATAGATGCTTTAAATCTTTACCGGATAAAATCAAAGAAAACAGATTGAATATGTTGGAAACTGAACTCTCATTCTGAATAAACTTTTGATTGGACACGCTAAGTATACTGGAAAAGCCTTGTTCATTTAACAATTTCGATAAACAGCTCGATAAATCTAATTTTTACTATTTGAGAAGTTCTACATAACGAACTAACTACGAGATAAACGGAAAAATGTCTGCATCTATCTCAATCTCTATGATATATATGCCGATAAAAATGTTCAAATCTTACGCCGCAACTATTCTATCTTCGAGTCTAACACGGGTAACAATTGAGATAAATAAAAATAACGACCGGTTGTTTGGTTTGTTTTTATAAAATATATAAATATGTTCATTTGTTGATACTTGGTTGGAGAATTTGCCTTCATCTGAAACAAATTTATATTTATCTTTACCAACGAGAGTGATAAAATAAAGGGCAGTGTCATTACCACTCGCATTACCATTGTTTACCAATGATTGAAGTGATATTGTGTTGCCCGAAGCGACGGTTACAATGTTTCGTTCTAACAGGAGTAAACTCTACCGATTAGAAACTTAATGCCACACTGGCTGACAATTATATGCGTCCAATTTGTTGACTGATGTAAATTACTAAGCTAAATTACTCTTTTAAATTAGCGAGACATTTTTTAGGGGAGACACCTCAGAAACCATTTGCATTTCGCAAGCAATGCACATCGATACACTGATTCATTGTTACCTGAATTCCATATTTATTTTTGTTAAGATCTAAAGAGCATAAAATTCATTACCAGATTTTCAAAACGTTCTGTAAAGTAATTAAGAGCACAAAACTCTTAGTTTTGCTGTTGTGAATAATTCAGAGACCTGGCATGCTAAACGATTAATATTTACTTTTCGGAAGCCATCATTCACCTGACCAAATGGCTAAATTTGGTTCTTTTAATATGGTTTGTATATATATATACATGTATATATACATTCTTTCTAATGCCAATTTCCTTCAAATTTTAAACAGTTTATTTTTTATTTCGAAGAGAAATTATTTTATGAAATAGTGGATAATGACCGTTTATTTTGAGAATACTAGTCTGCACTTAAAAATCTTTCGTTTATATACATCATGGGATTTCATTTTATTATGCAGGTGTCAAATATTATCCCGCATTCCTCACCCAAATATATAGTGGTCAAAGGACGTAATACCGGCTCCTTCTGATGAGTCGCCAGTAAGCACGAAACGAATGTGTATGAGATTATACTTTTAGTTCATGCTGCCTTTGGTTTATCCTTCTGGTCACAACTGAACCAATTTGTTACTAGGTTCGCAACACCTAATACATACTTGCATATATATTAGTCCTCCGCAACAAACAGTATTTAACTAGTATGATTTTTCTAAAATTCCTAAATATTCAAACAGCCTCAGGAGCTCCTCAGATATCGCCCATTATAACAATGATCAACGCACCGCAACACAAATCATCCAAGTTTCTCGACAAACTACTCCCTTCATTATTTAATATCATTAACACGAACACCATCAAGGAATCTTTCGAGCAAGCAGATGAACTGAAAGTAAACTTGCTACGAAACATATTGGTCTCGCTTGTAATCTCATCCTTATTTGACGCAGCAGACTCAACCGAAATCTTCAAGCAAGCCAATAGAGCTGATTCAGATGTCAAATTCACTCTCAAGATGGAGAAAGACAAAATTTTTCCCTTCTTGGGCATCCAACTCACTCGAGAAGAAAATGGTGATTTGACACTGAAAATACATAGAAAATCCACTTTCACTGGACAATACATTCATTACAACAGCAGTGTGCCAAAATCTCACAAAAGAAACCTAATTAACAACCTAGCAAACAGAATCAGGAAGATCTGCTCTGAACACAAGATCGAGGAAGAACTAGGCTACCTGAGGAAATTTTGTTAGTGAACAACTATCCAGAGCGATTCATAGATGTCAACATCAGACCACGTCAGATTCGTACTACAGAGGATACCGTCAAACAGGTTTTCCTAAACCTACTATTTAGAGGCGACCTACCGGCCTCAATAATTGCACGGTGGTTAAATAGAATCACTAAGGAGAATTTTCCCAGTGTAAAAGTTAACATCACATTTAGCACACAGAGAATCATGAGGTTGGATGCCAAAGATCAATTGCCAATTCTCTCCAAATCATTCATAATCTACAAATTCTCATGTATATGCGGTAGCATATATATTGGACGTACGAAGAAGCAATTGATCAACAGAATCCAGCAACATTTACCGCAGAAATTGATTAAAAAAGGCTTGACACCGTCAGGAAAATCAGCTATCTCCGATCATATATTTGAAACGGGGCACCCAGTCAATTTGGCCAATTTCTCAATTCTACACAAATCAAAATCAGAAATAGTATTATATATATGAATCTCTTTATATAAAACAACAAGCGCCCGGCCTAAATATTCAAAAGTTTCACCAACATGATATTTTAATCGACTGGCCAAGTATTTTCACAGTCCAACAGCAATTTACTATCATCCCGGCGAGCCCAAAAGCCCAAAAGAATATATATATATATATATATATATATATATATATATATATATATATATATATATATATATAATGAATGAAAGTAGAATGACGACATTTAATAATATTTATGCTGGCGGTATAAACTTACATTGCATTTTAGATGCGACTCATCTGGTAGACCGTTTTTGCCCTTATTAGCCACTCAGAAATAATAGCAATAAATTTCACTGTCGGGATTTGAACATTGCCGTCGTACTCTGATGGTGATCATGGAAGGTCGAAACGCGTCGGTGCATTGCGACTGGCGGTAATTTTGTTATGTTGTTCGACGACTGGTTAAATACAATGGGATTGGTGTTAACTTCAAGCTCACAAAATTGATTTAAATAATTGTTACCACCACCCGCGCAATCAATTATTGTTTAATTGTATTGTCTATATGTATGTGTGTGTGGCGAAAGCTATAAACAGCTAATGTTCGTGACTGCATAGAAATTGTGCAGCCGACATTTCCAGTCACGTACAATGCATGCAAGACTACTAGAGGTGAGAGCCGCATATCTAATTTTGCTTTCCATATATATGGAATGCGGTTTGATCCTCGCTAGTCAGTTTGCCGTCGTACTCTGATGATGATCATGGAAGGTCGAAACGCGTCAGTGCGTTGCGACTGGCGATAGTTTTGTTATGTTGTTCGACGACTGGTCAAATACAATGGGAATTGGTGTTTACTTGAAGCTCGCAAACTTTATTTAAATAATTAGACCATATAAGTTTGGTTAAGTTCGCTATACCACAGGATCTATGTATCGCATGTAATTTTCAGTTGTTAGCAATGTCGAATATGAACAAAACCGCTAAAGTAAATGGAATGTGTTTGTGACATTATGAAAGTCTACGTTTTTACCAAAAATATATGTTTATATAGAATCACAGCGTGACACATTCTGTAATTCAATGTCACTTCTCAAATGGCATGTTGCCTATAATTTAATGACAGATCTGGAATGAATATTTGGAACATTGGATCCAAAATGACAGACAAGGTGCAGAAGTTAAGCTGAATTACTGAGATAAATGCTAAAGAATTAATATTACGGCAGTGGCATTATGATTACTAATAACAGATGTCGAATACGGATGAAACCGGTCTTATTTTGTTATTTTACACTTGACAAAAGTTGCTAGAATTGCCAGGATCGCAGATTCAACTCGGTTGTATTTGTTGCCATTATACGATTAATCTTCTACCATACGAAAACCGTCAATTGTGTACAATTCTCATTTCTATGCCAACTTATTTAAGTATGCGCTTTCGTATACATAGTGGTGTGCGGTGTCAGTGGCGAAATTGAAGGAATGAAAGTTTCCGAAGCAAATGTGTCGCAGTTCGAGACAAGGCAGTGGCAAATTCTGGCAAGGAATTGACGGGATCCCAATAAGGACGAAATCGGTCTACTGGATGAATTGTCTTTTCTAAACTATACCTGGTTTAGTTTATATTGACAAAATCTATATATATATATATATATATATATATATATATATATATATAATCTTCATCAACTACACGGACAGCAATACACCAACTGTTGTTAACTGATCCTTCACTGTGATATGAGAATGAGGAAAAAAATAAACAAAATAAAAACGAAGAAGTAATGATAATTTAGAAATTTTTTTATTAAATATGAGTGATTTCTGAAAGGCGAAGATCTAGTTTAGATAGGGATATTTACCTAGATGACACACAGACATGGGACAACCTAAACCTATGCACGACACAATTATGGATAAGTAAGCGTTAACGGAAGACTACATCGCTAATACAACTTCCTCGCGATTTTCACTGAATCGCATCGTTTTCGCGACCAACCTTGCATATAACTCTATCCAACTAAGAAAAGAAAGTTAACAAGTTAATTTGTTGTCATATCTCGGTGGATTTCCGATCAAGAACTATGAAGCGCAAGTGGATTTCATCCTGGTAGACAAACCGGTCCTAAACTAATTAAGTTGACTGTAGTTAACTTTTTCTGTTACTAACATAGGAAAATCTTCATGCTCCTAGTTTTTACGACAATGAGGTGATGCCTGATATCATGGTGCTCTATTGCCAAATGAATTGAATGCATACATGAAGTGTGACTGGCATCAGCGCTGTTGATTTGGCCTTATTGGTTTTCATAACGAACAGCACATTTTAACAACCCGAAAGAGACGTCTTCGGATGTCAGTGTTGCTTCTTCGTCGTTCTTAACCTGTACGGGCTATGTTTCTTAAGAAATGTTTTTTGAATGCCAATACGCGTCTAAAACATTTGACACTGACGGATCACATTTCGCTAGCGCATAATATAATTGCATGTGCAGACGTACTGAACGGACGACTTTCGAGACAGAGTGAGATACTCACGTTTCTCCATAAATGACGAAGGCTGGAGAACGGTACTTTAGTTTTAACGATTCTCATACTCGTCGTGTCACTCACATTTCCTGAGAAATTTACACAGCTACCAAGATATGTAAATCTAATGACAATTTCCGGATCTTCACTTTGCACGCTCAGATTTGATGTTTGTAATTGGCGATCAAGTATAAATATTTTAAATTTATAAGGTACGAATTTTTTCTCCGTAAGAGGCAACAACGACTGCAAATCATCTCAAGGTTGCTCGGGCAGTATATCGGTTGTCGAATGATAACGCATATTCTCCTACTAACTCAAGGTCGACCAATCTAGCGCTGGCGAGAACTTCGACGCCTGCAACCTGAACATATGGAAAATCACTGTTCAAAACAGCGTCTGTTAAAAAATAAACAAAAATGTGGAAAGCGAACAGTCTTGATTGGTACCAAGTAGATGTCTAAAAAGTCGGATATTGTGGAATTGTGGTGTACATACCGGTGTTCAAGAACTTGATTTAAGATCTAAAAATGAATTGTACAACTTCACCCTGGCCGTAATCCGGTTTGATTTCCTTCAGTAATTTGTTCGCACGAAGCGCTAATACGGTGCAGGATGATAATCGAAGAAAGTAACCTAGATACGACTGGGGTCGAACTTTCACCACGATAGTTATCACACAAATTACAGTTCTACTTTTTGAAAATAGGAATGATGGTCAACTCGCAAAAAAATCCGCACGACCTTAAAATAACATATAGTGCGAAAACAGTTAGGTGAAACCAAAAAAATATCTAGCCACGATCTACAAATAATTTCGAAACCAATTCACTGTTACCAATAAGAGGTAACATTATATTTTCATTTATAACGTTGGCAGTTGTTCGTTATCAACATTCTACACTATTCATAGATGGGATCTAGACTGATGGTGTGATCAAGAAAATTGAAGTGTTCAACCCACCAATGAAGACAAAAAACTGTATTGATTAACAGATTGTTTGTAATTTGAATTGAAAAATAAATCATCTGTGGAAGTATACATTTATCATAAAGCAAATATTTACAACACAGTTAAAAAAGGCTATTTTTCTTTCGCCAGAACTTTACTCGATTGTCATATTTGGTAATTTATATAGTAAATTTTATAAAAGCAAGGGCAATATATTGTCTCTTAGGTGTTGCGCTCCTAGTAACAAATTAATTCAAATATGACCAGAAGGATAAACCAAAGACACCATGAAAGGAAAGTATAATCTCGTGCACATACGTTCCGCCGCTTACCGGCGATTCATAAGTAGGAGCCGGTATTCCACCCTTTACCCATTATATATTTCGGTGTGGAATGTGGGAAAATAGGAGGGCAAAATCTCCTTTGCGCAAGTGTAAACCTGCAGTAGTGAAGCTAACTTCATATTAAGTCTTCGACAATGCGCCATCAAAGCTAACTCATCTTATATATACATATATATATCATATCATATAGTATATATAATATGAGTATACATATATAGTAAAATAAGACCTCAAACGAGTGGAGTCACAGGTGTTCAGAAGTAGTTGTAATTTAATTTTGATGTAATATAGCATCATTGAAATAAATTGAGTTGGTACTGTTTACATTTTCTGTAGCTTAATTGTGGTATAGGCTACTGCCACAATAGCCATGGTGTTGGTACACTATACAGAATCGGTATATATGATATATTTGGTGTGTTGTCTTCAAAGTCGCATTGTCGAAGACTTTATATGATGTTAGCTTCACTACTGCAGGTTTACACTTTGTATCAGAGAAGCTACTCTCATATTTTTTCCATATTCTTCACTCAAATATGCAGTGGATAAAGGGCGTAATACCATCTCCAACTGATGAGTCGCCAATGTGCACGCAACGAATGCGCGCGAGATTATAAATTGCGTTCATGCTGTCTTTGGTTTATCCTTCTGTTCATACTTTAAAGAAATTGTTACTAGGTAAGCAACACCTACTTCACAATTGCATATATATAAATTATATATATATATATATATATATATATATATATATATATATATATATATATATATATATAAACTTACGAGGTACCCGGCGCTGCCCGGGACGAATTAAGAAAAAAGGCTTTAATGTCATATCTTTAAACCTCAATGAATTTTTTACATAAGAAAGTATCGGCAATTAGAGATTGTATAACATAAACATAATTGTGATAAGCACAATTCCATTATTATAATTTCGGAATACAGGTTATCGATGTTGGCCTTCATGTATTTGAACCACAAGATTAAATATTGAATTTTTATTGTTCTAAATTCTATAGTTTAATCTGGTTAATAATTGTTGATATGAAGTAATTTGATATTTGATAATTCAAATATGAAACAAATTTGTAGTTTTTTTCTTGTGCGGGACAATGGATAGCAATCGTAAGTCGGTAAAATCTTGAATCCTGTCCATTTTCAGGTGCAACGATTATTGGCCTTGATTGATGGGTTCTCACTTGTCCCTTCATTTTTAAGTCCAACATCAGCTGCTTTTCTGAAAATGACGTTGGAGCAAGATTTTCCAATCCAACGTCAATTTCAGACAAGCAGCTAATGCTGGACTCAATAATGAAGGGACTAGTGAGAACCCACCAATCAATGCCAATAATCGGTGAACCTAAAAATGGACAGAATTAAAGATTTTACCGACCTACGAGTGCTATCAATTGTCCCGCACAAGAAAAATGCGGTCAAATCCACAAAAAGGACAGCACTGAGCAAATAGATTCAACATTTAAATTTGAATTTTGTTTAGTAACCTTTGACAAGGCGACTTGTTAACTTCAATATATGCGCATTACCATCACTGACGTATGAAAACATCAAGAGGCTGATTCTTGAAAGAGTTTCCTTGATGCGCAACTGGAATAATTGTAATTACCTGATCTGCGTTTTGACTAACGCAGCTTTCATTGTTCCAGTAATTTTCTTTTTTTCCATAATATTTCGATCTTCATTACCGTAGATCTTCATCAGATGCATTTCACGAAACAAATGAAGCAAGCGCGTTTTTTCCTCTAGTCATAATATTTATATACCCCAGACTGACCTTTCATTGGTTATACGTGTGTCACTTGTGTGTGTGTGTGCATTTTCATAACTGTTGTTTTCATCTAACTAATTTAGACCAGAGTGGCTAAATAATAATTTATCAATTGCATGCAATAACTATTCGTTTTTTTAGATGTCAAATTAATTAGAAATGGTTTGAAATTGGGAATAAATGTTTATAGGAAGGATACTTATTCAGGAGTCCTTCTTAATTTCAAGTCCAATCACCCGTTTCGTATGAAAGTCGGTATCTTAAAGTCATTAACATTAAGAAGTCTCAAGTTAACAGATATAAAGCATAGGAAGTTAGAATTAGACAGACTACGCGATATATTTAAGACTAATGGTTACCCTCCTCATTTAATAGATACAACAATGAGGGACATGGTGAAGAAATTTAATCCTAGTGTGAGATACAAAAAAGCGGATAAGGATAAGGAAGAGCGGAAGGTCATGGTATTACCGGACTCTATATTAAGTAGGAAAGTGAAATCAATAGCTTTAAAATACAATATAAGGACCGTTTTAAAACAGCCCCTTACACTAGGCACTATACTCCCTAACCAAAAAGAAAATATTGAACCATTAGACACTTCAGGAGTGTATGAGATCCCATGCAATGATTGCAGTCTCAAGTATGTTGGTGAAACCATGCGTCCAATCAAAGTAAGAAGAGGTGAACATAAAACTGCGTGTAAATATGGACATATTGCTAAATCTGACCTTGCTCGTCATGTGGTGGAGACTGGGCATACTATCGACTGGGAGGAATGCAAACGCATAGCAATATGTAGTCGTAATAGGATGACGAGATTGATTAGGGAATCTATAGAAATTAAATCTAGAGATAATATTATGAATGAAACAGCTGTTGAAAAATCTTTAGGTCCGATTTGGAATACTGCACTAGCTAGTGGAAGAAAAAGGCGATTGCATGAATTGGTAACTGAAGCTAGCTCCAGTAAAAGATTAAGAATATCGGATTAAGATTGACTAATTAGTGGGCTTTTATTCAACAAATGAATAAACAATTATTATTAATATAATCTTCAAAATTTCATCTCTAACTATTCATTTGATTTTAAAACAAATAGATTTCAAACTTAATTTTCTGTTTTACACCCCCACCCTAACCATTGGAAATATTCTAATAATACAATAGTTATAAGTAATAATTTGTCTGACGCGTGCAAAGGGTAAATTAATGTCTATTGACTGCAGTTTCATTTAGATGTATGTACATGTGTATCAAAATAAAATAATTTAACCAAGTTTTTTAGTTATGCATACACATACACATGGATATGCGTGGCGTGCGCCATTAACTGTTATTAACTTCTCTATCTTGAGTACATCCTAGTGGTTTGAATTGTAATTTAACATGTGCATTAGTCTTTCGGACTTCTGGTTTAATCAAACATGGCATGTTTTTATGACGAGTGTTTCTGAATTATGGGTCTCCCCCATCTCAGTTACGTCATTTACATTGAGTGTGTTTAAAAAAACGAATAGTTATTGCATGCAATTGATAAATTATTATTTAGCCACTCTAGTCTAAATTAGTTAGATGAAAACAACAGTTATGAAAATGCACACACACACACAAGTGACACACGTATAACCAATAAAAGGTCAGTCTGGGGTATATAAATATTATGACTAGAGGAAATAACGCGCTTGCTTCATTTGTTTCGTGAAATGCATCTGATGAAGATCTTCGGTAATGAAGATCGAAATATTATGGAAAAAGAAAATTACTGGAACAATGAAAGCTGCGTTAGTCAAAACGCAGATCAGGTAAGAGGCTGATTCGTTCGATTATATATTTTTAACAGAAAGGCCACATCAAAATGTTCCATAATATAAAAATTCTATCTAAAGAACATCTATTCAACACATGACAAAATATTTATTGGAGTGCCTTTAAATATACAACACAAGATAAAAATATGTAACCATGGAGAGAGTGTAACATAAAGGAAACAACCGATCAATTGCGTGCGTCACCTCCGGTTCAAGTTCAACGCCTGAACATGCTTCTTCTGCAATTTGTTTATCCATAAGGCTGCGTATGTGGTTAAGTAAACTAAAGTTCGCTATCGCAGACAACCGATCTTGCACTTTTTAATCTATTAAATTTTGTTACTTAAGTAGCCTGATGATTAACCTTAAATTATATAGTTATTGGTTTAGCAAAATTGGTGCGATTGGTCAAGCGGGTAGAATCTGACACGGTTATATATATATAAAGAACGCTTCTTTCTCATTATCTACTCGTTTAATTAGTCATTGAGCACCTAGTAACAATAGTTCAATTAGGACATTCCTCACCCAATTATATAGTGGTTTAAAGGCGTACTACCAGATCCTACTTATGAGTTGCCAGTAAGCACGAAGCTAAACTACAAGATATTGTACTTTCCGTTCATGCTGTCTTTGGTTTATCTATCTGGTCATAATTGAATTATTTTGTGACTAGGTTCGCAACACCAAATACATGATTGCATATATATATGTTCTCCGCCACAAACATTATCTAATTTATATATAATCATTCTTTGTGTCTTTTGAAATGCATGCTTTAATAAAATTCACTCTACGCTTCCTGTGTGAAAAAAAAGAAATTTTATCAGATACAAGAAACGCTTCTCTCATATCTCTATATATAAATTGGAAGGAAAAACAAGGCAGAAATATGTAAATTTAGAGGGAGTGCTAATAAACGGAAACCAATCAATTTTGTGCGTCACTTCCAGTTCAAGCTCAATGCCTGAACATGATTCTTCTGCTTGCATAAATCCGGCTGCAATTTGTTTATCTATAAGGCTTCGTAAGTGGCTAGCTCCCTTTTTCTATTGCATTTAGTAATTATTTTAAATGATACGTATGGAGAACATACGTGTGATGTTTCAACGATGTGTTGATCAATTGCAGACGTGTATTCACCATTTCATTTAAAACTGGCTTTTAAGTTACAATGTTCTCTCACTCGAGTAAATAACCGTCTGGTCGATCGGCCTACGTAAATTAATCGACAAATTGTGCATATGTATAGATAAATAATATTTTATGTCTACATCAACGGCTGTTTTTCTTTGATTGCTGGCAACGTAAATTGTGTTGCCCCAAATATCACTCGTAGTTCAGCTGTATTAAACGTGCTTGTTAATGCCGCTTCAACTTTGTTTTGTACTATTCGGCAACCTGCATCCCCCTTAAATGGAATTTTCAGGTTGACTGTTTTCTTATCTGGTCCGTAAAATGTCTGTTTCTGTTTAATTCCCCTTTTAATAATTGATTCAATTAATTGTCTAGGATAGCCATAAGATATTTAATCGTTAATTTCTTTGTTATATTCGTTTTCTTTTGAATCTTGACTAACCAAACTTTCCATTCTTGAAAAGCAGCCACGAACGTTTGGTAAATTATATTGAAACAGAACAAAACTGCTGTAATGCAAATACTGTGCATACCAGGTTTGTCTATGCTAAATTGTTCTATTTAATTTTCCATCAGTTTCTTTCTTTAATAGTACATCTAAGAAAGGCAGACGATGTACTATTAAAGAAAGAATAAAATTTTATTAAACACACATAATACATCAAAAATCGGAAGTAAGAATCATACATAAAAAAAGTCTCTAAATTAAATTTGCGAGCTTCAAGTAAGCACAAATCCCATTTTTTTACTAATCGTCAAACATAGCAGATCTACCGCCTGTCGCACGATAGGAGTAACTTTCTCCAAACAAACAGAACGGTAGACGTGCCCAGGGTAGAGCTCTGCCCGCGGCAAATTCTGGCCGGTACATAATAAGGACGAAATCCGTCTCCTGGGAGAATTGTCTATTCTACAGTATACAATTCTTAGTTATTTATTGACAAATGTATGTACTTAATGGGTCAGGTGTTTATATTAAATGCGCAACCTTTATTATCGTAGTTATATTCAAAATCCGCGCCGCGCAAACAACATTCGTTCAAATACAATATGGTTTACTTATAGACTATACATAAATACTCAGTGCTCATTTAGGTATGAATTACCCAATTATAAAGAACAAAGTTTATGTGAATCCTTGGAAAATTAAAGCTGGCAAAGAGAAATGTTTTTCGCAATCGTCTAACTTACAGTTTTCCTAACCAATACTTCAAATCAAATATATTTATAAAAAATTGTTTCATTTTTTATGCTCATGCTATTATTTCTGCTCATGCCTGCCTGAGGAACAATTTCGACTGAAGTCCATCTTTTCACGAAATGAAGACAGATAAATCAATTTCTTTTAAATACTGTTTGTTGCGAAGAACTAATATATATGCAAGTATGTATTAGGTTTTGCGAACCTAGTAACAAATTAGTTCAGTTGTGACCAGAAGGATAAACCAAAGGCAGCATGAACGGAAAGTATAATCTCATGCACATTCGTTTCGTGCTTACTGGCGACTCATCAGTAGGAGCCGGTATTACGCCCTTTAACCACTATATACATATATACATACTTGCAAATCAATTTATTGTTTGTTGACGTTAGCTTACCCAGTTATGAGCCAAATAAGCGGCGTAAAAGCACCTGTTCACCTTTAACAGAAAGCATACAAATAAGATAGAAAGAAATCGTACATTAACTAAGCATTTATTAGCGAATTATAAGGTCGTTTCTGAATTTATACAGGCCTGTAGATGTGTGAGAGTGCATGTTCGCTTCAGTTTATCGACAATTATCTGTGTTTCCAGCCAACCTGTTGACAATCTTCTTCGGACATTGTGAATTATTCAAGAGTGTCAACTGAAAAAATCTTTATTTATCGAAGTAACAAACATTTTTTCAAAAATGTCTATTTGCAAATTCTTTAAATTAAGTTTCAGGTCTTGGCATATGTACAAAACAAGTATTATTAATCAAGTCGCACAACATAGCTTACCTAATGTCAAGTGAAACACGTCAGTTCGTGCAACTGGCCAAATAAATTGGGATTTCTGTTTATCTTGGTTTTAAACGTTTTTCTCACTACTCGCACAATCAATGATTGCTTAATATGCCTATTATGAAGCTCGAATAGCAAGAAGCCCGTTATATTCACCTTCATATTTGCGTCTGTATTTTGATATTGACCATGCAAGTTAGAAACGTGTCCCAATGTGTGATTGACAGTTATTTTATCAAAAAACATAAACAATATCTAACGATAATTCTATTACATTGTACGACTGACTTCAAAATTGTATTTGATCTAGCCCCATGTTTGCAAACTTGACTTCAGTAATTCATATTATCACTCGCGCAATCATTACTAGTTTACCTTTCTTCATTTTTGTCAATGTGAAAAAGTTGTTACAAGATAATTCTCGCGACCACAAATAAATTGAGCAGCTCTCACTAAAGTCAAGTAAATTAAATGTAAGACTACAAGAACGAGAGCTACATTTCGGGACTTCGTTGCAAAATTTTACAATTTATTTTTCTTTCCCGTTAGTCAGATTGCCTTCGTTTGATTATGACGAACGCAGTACTTCGAAATGCGTCAGTACGTGTGATTGGCCGGAGTTTTTCTATGTTGCTAAATTGGTTAACGTGGATTTTGTGTTTATTTCAATTCAGAAAATGTCATATAAATAACTATTTAACCTGACATGTTGTCGTTTGGCAGTCATGATAATGTCAGTCAAGTTTCCTAGTGCTACGGCTGGTACAACGTTTTATTAAAAAGAATCATTAGATTTTAGTATCTCCACCTCGATATTTGGAAAAGAAGATATCAGTGTCTTTGTATTCATTGTAATAATTCAATATTTTTCAAGCTAAAAATTTCAATTGCGTAGTTTTAAAATGTCTTGGCACATTTGAAATAAAAATTTTGCGTACTTCTTGGACTCAGAGCTAATAAAAGTACCATTAAAAATCATCTCTTCGTCTATTTTGCCTTCTCCCATTTTAAGCTGTTATTTGTTCGTTTGATTCATTTTCAGCACCTTCCACAGGTCTTCGATACATCAAAATCATAAGACACAAAAAGATGGTCAATATCATGTTGCCGTTAAGATCACACAAATGTTCCGGCAAGGCGTAGATTCGTGCACCTGCTTTTCGCGCCTGAGAAATAGCATACTGACAATTCACCAGGTTGTCCTCGGGATGCTTAGACAGTTGACCCCGATCAACGTTTGCTCCGAGCGCCTCGAGAACCGCCAAAAGAGGTAGTCCACTTGATAGACGAGCATCACGGAATCCTGTTAATGGTGACTCTCCTACCGAGGCAAGTTTACTGTTTGTCCATTGCAAAACCTCTTTGTCTTCGAAGGACATTTTGGCTGCATTTCCGCTCGCCTAAAATAAATTATATTATAAATGTTAAACACGTAGTCGAATAGGCAATCAATGATTTTGTGAGCAGATGATAAAGTTAATTTAATGAAGCTTGCAAAGGTGACAGCAATAAAAATCCGATTTTTTTCTACCAGTAACGAAACGAAGACAAAGAACCGTCAGTTACACGAACTGACAAATGCCGACATTTCTTGATCACCATCAAAGCATGTCGAGTTGATAAAAAATAGTCGGATACGCCAGTGCTCGATTCAGGTTGTTAGTGTGTGAATTTTTGTATGTGTGTGTGGATATCTGCAAGCGAGTGTGTGCGCTCCAATTTGTGTCCATCTGCATTAATATTAGAGACAGTTTATGTCCATTCTAGAGCTGGATACTGTTTGCATGGGAGAACTAATATATAGACGATTGAATATTAGGTTTTTCGCACCTCGTAACAAATTGGTTCAAATAGGATTAGAAGGATTGAAAATTCAGCAAGAACGAAAGGAATTATCTCATGTACACATGTGTTTTGTGCTTAATGACGACTCCTTAGTAGGAGTCGATAACACGCCTTACAGCCAAGGCCAGACTGTGGAGATATATTGGAGTAACACGTGTTCATGAATCGTTTTAATTATCAATTATGCTGAAATTTAGCATATCTTGAAATCTTTTGTGTTGGCAACATACACCGTCTCGACAAGCATAGTATTGGTCTCATGTGTCGACTGGGCAGGCGTAGTGTTGTTATCCATTACGGCCTCGGTATATATTATATATAGCGAGTCGATTGTAAAGTCGCATTGTCGAAAAGTTTAAATTAACTCCACTACCGCTTGTAGACTTATTTTTATAGGGGATTGTACCGTACAAATGTCCCACATTACTTGACCAAATGTATAGCGGATAAATGGCGAAGTATCGGCTCCTACTAATGGGTTGACCGTAAGCACGAAACGCATATTTACATGAGATTATACCCTTGGATTGCACTTAATTTAGTTTTTTCTGGTTCTTCTCCAAATTAATTCGATTTATTAAGTGCGTTGTTCTGACTTTTGTTAAAAAATTACTGATATCATAAAGGTAATCTGTACTATGATGATGCACATGGAATCCCTGTCTAAGCGATCCTCATTTCGATTTGTCTATGGCTGAAGGTCAAGAAATAGTCCCAATTTATCAGCTGAGACCAATCTTTCAGAACTTGTTGTGAGCAAGCTAAAGTTATAATCTCAAACGTCGTGTTTCCTTCTGTGGTGTCTGCTGTATTAAATTCTTTGTATGACCATATTTATTCACATACAAGTATATGTAATTTGAATATATATATATATATATATATATATATATATATATTCATAGTACCCTTTCCATGTGCAATGGAAAGAATACTATGAATTTTATTAAGGCTCGCATTCCAAAAGAATATATATAATGGGATTGGTGCTTATATTAGGATCGCAGTCCTGATTTAAATAGTTTTTATCACCGCCCGAGTACTGCATTAGGCAGTTCTAATTTAAAATATGATCGCTATTTTGTGATAATATATGTGCTATAACAAGCCATTGAGATAGAATTTCTTACATTTTACTTGCAGAATTGTTAAAGCCAATTTCATTGAAATCCAACAGATCAGTACTTTATCATTTCCTATGTTTTTAGGCAAATAGACAGCATTTATTGGATTTTGAACATCAGAGATTTTCACTGATTGCGCACAATTCTTCAACATTTATAGGCCAAATATGTAGTGAACTTTTTTAAAGTTCCTACTAATGATTTTTCAGAAGCCACAAAATGTATTATTTGATAAAATTACAAGGTTTATTCATGCTGAAATGCCTTTTTAATAAGAAAACGGTCCAAATATGACTTACTGCCGGCCACTAATTGTAGAGTTAGCAATTAGCGCGGGGAATATGCTTCAATGAAATGACAAGTTTTTTTTATTCTTAACTGTGACGTTTCCTCTAATACTTATACTAACTTCTTTATTAAATGGTCTGTAAAGCTTGATCTATAAGTGTACACAAGTTATTTCCTCACAATCTAGAATTTTAAAGTAATTGTTTCGTCTTCTAGTCTATTAAAGAAACAGTAGAAGCATTCATCATTACAGATACACCCGTTTTAATGCCAACTTTCTCATATCGTCCTGACCACATATGAATCCACGTGATACAAGTGTCGCCATGCCAAATTCATATATGTAAATGTTTCAGGTCTCAACATCCAAAAATAAATCACTAAATATAAATTTGTTAATGTATATTGAAAAAGTCAAATCCTCTTAACCAAACCAACGAATTTGATTTTTATAAATTTAAATATTACGCCGAATTTACCTTTGATTATAGAAATTCGCGATTTTGGCTGCGTCAGTTATTTATTTTATAATCGCTGTTCATTGGGATCATACTAAAAAGATTCTTCGTAAATAAATTTAAACCTGCCTACTGAAAACTATGTTCTTCGCTGTTAACTACTACGAATAAGTGACGTCAACCGGTAACTAAGAATGGTTTTTCGTTTGGATAGAGGAACGAAACTCTGTTAGTCAGCCATATTTGAATAGTGCGTCATTATGAAAAATTTAAACTTGAGGGCATGCATAACAGAGTTCCATTGATTTCTTGTAATGACGAAGAACGACTAGAAAACGTCATTATTCATATGCTCAAATAAAAATGATTAAGTTCTGCAGGAAGAAAATTTCTATTGTAGACAAAACAGATTTCAATCGCTTCTAGCGAGACAAGTCAAAAATTTCAAAACAACTTCTAACACTCAATTTCAAAATGCTCA
This sequence comes from Eudiplozoon nipponicum, assembly GCA_029291075.1. Taxonomy (NCBI): domain Eukaryota; kingdom Metazoa; phylum Platyhelminthes; class Monogenea; order Mazocraeidea; family Diplozoidae; genus Eudiplozoon; species Eudiplozoon nipponicum. Next base: position 44,581 of record JAQBSW010003629.1, read on the forward strand.
TTTATTCATCATTATATTTTTAAGTTTGCAATAAGGACTCTTCAACTCATCCCGTATTCATTCTGCATTTAATCCTATAAAACGTTATTCCAAAATGAAATCGCGACAATCCGGAATAGAATTATTTATAAAAAATGTAAATAAGATACTTTAGATTCAGTTTTTTCAATTGTTTGCAAGTATATGTTGTCTTAATAATAGCTACGTAGTGAAAACCAATTCGGCTATCTAAAGTTCTGCCCAAATGACAACTGAAAGGAGAAGAGGCAACTAGAATGATAAATTTGTGGTGAAAGTAAATTCTTTGGTACTCGTGATAGTATCGCTCATCTCATGTAATAAGATGACGCATACGACATAGGATTTATGGTTTTGTCGTCCAGTTTTCTGTCTTTATAAATGATCTTAATGCTTGACCATCGCACATAAAATTAAAAGTTATAAATCGTAGATTTTTATGGGGATAGCATGTTAATAACTGGATTTTAATTTTATTTACCTCTTTCAACAAATTGAATGTGTAGACTCTCATTAGCTGGAACAGAAGTCCGAGAACAAGTTTATGTACACAAAGTCTAATGTCTTCACCGCTGATATTGACCAGTTTAACACCCAACTGTTTCGAATATTCGAGCGCCAGATTGCAGTTTCCTTGTTCCTGGAAGAGAATTTTCTTCAAATCAAACTTGCGCACGACTTTCTTCCAATCCACAATTCCCGGTTGAATGCGATCAATCAAATCCAACAGAGGAATTCCATTGGATAGATCAGAGTACAAATTTGAAACAAACGGTGACACACCCAATGAGTTGATCCAGTTCTTGAAGGCTTTCTCTTCTAGCGTTTCCGTCACAACTTCCACCTCTTCAGAGGGTGTGTCGAGACCTGGATAATTATTGAACAAGGTGGCTACAAACGCCAAGTTTAAACGATCTCTTTTATCTCGACCTTCATTAGCAAGGTAAATGTCGTCTGGTGTCAAAAGATCAGCTGCACCCAATGGTTCAGCATTTTGCAATACCATGCTTGCCCGCCGCTTAAGACCTTGTTCTCCCATAATCGAGTCTGGTGAGTGCATTACCTTTCGTTTATCTGTCGGAGCAATTTGATTCATCAAATGACAGTAAATCTCTGAGTCACTGATATCGTCAGTAAAATTGGTAATCCGTCTGTCGATGCCGGCTTTTTCTAAGTGATAGTTGACCCACCGCATCAACAACTCTTCTGGGCGCATACGCTTAAGAATTTCAGGGTCTTCACCCTCACGAAGGAGTTGAATAAGTTCTGCGTGATTTGCCAAGGTGATGTTGTCTACAAGACATTTTCTAATCAATTGCCAGATAAGACCAAGCACAATATGACGCGTTTCCGCCGTAATATCCTCCGGCCCGATGTTCACAACGCAACAGCCAATGGCTGCTGCCGAATTTACTGCCAGTGTGAGGTTCTCATTTCGCTGATTGAAAAGTAGAATTTTCAAATTATAAATGGTTTTGTAAAGATTTAACAAATCACGCTTTATTTGTGTCATTTGATTTAACTTGATCACGAGCATAATTCACAATTTTTTCTAGCCAAAATTCTTTAAATTATTTCCATAACGATACCTTCTCTAGAAATCTAATTTCAAGTATATCGAACAAGCTGACACGTATAACTCAAAATGTAACGCGGCTGTGTTGTTACCTGTCGTTTCCTTCCAATTTTCGTGGATCATTTTCATAATTATTTCCATTAAAATTATAACCATTCCCCAGTAGAAAATGTAACGAAATTTCTATATAAATGCTTTATGTGGTAATTTGTTAATGAACAAGAATTAAGCAATCAATGATTGCGCGGGTAGTGGTAATAATGCTTTAAATAAGGTTTTCGAGTTTGATGTAAAAACCAAACACTTTGTATTTAACCAGTCGTCCAACAACATAGCAACATTTCCGTCAGTCACGCGTACCGACGCATTTCGACCTTCCTAATAGCCTCCTATAACTAGATTAATTCACCGACTTACTTACGGAAAACGATTTATACGTTATTCTGAAGAACGAATAATACCGCTTTGGTGAAAATTTTATGTATTGTCTGCCATTTTAACTAAAGAATAACCAGCAAACATGGCCAGAAAAGTTAAAGGAAAAATTTCCAGAAACCAACCAAATTTTAGGAAAATAGAGTACTAATTAAAAAATAAATAAAGAAAATTATTGTTAAACAGAAAATGAGCAAGAAATTTATGTCAAAATCATAGTAAAAATACCAATAGTAAAATTAATGGAAAAATATACTTTATATCAAAATAAGTTTAGTTAAATAGAACGAGTAAACAGAGACGATAACGCTAGTCCATTTATTAGACAACAAATATAAAATTATTCTTTGCGCATTTTTAAATCATCTGGAAAATAAATCTTGATATTAGAAATTATCCCATTCTTGATAAATTCTAGAGCGCTTAGTAATCGTTCTTTTGATGACATTTCCCAACGTGCCCACTTTGTTGGAGAGTTTATCTCTTTGTGACTACAAGGAGCGTGGTCCAGAAGAACGTCGTTTAATCAACCTAATAACAAGCTTACGAATTTACGTGTTGTCAACAGTAAAATGTACTCGAATTTTAAATAGAATAAAAAGACCATATTATTTTGTTATCTTTATGTGCAAGCGATTGATCTTAAGCTAAGCCATGGCCGACGAAAGCGATTTTCAATCTAAGCCTGTGTTTCGTGTCTTCTAAATGATCAAACTAATCTAGATTTGAATTATTTATGTGCATCCGATAAGGAAGCAATAGATAGGATCTACTCAAAATTACACAGCTAATGGTTGTACAGGTGAGGATAGCAATAATTTAAATAAAGTTTTCGAACTTGATATAAACATCAATCCCATTATTTATATATTTGTCATTATAAACTATGCATTTTACAAGATATCAGATGCAATTCGATACAGTAGACCTTTTACGTCCTTGTTAAAAATCTTCAAGCACTGTCCACAATTTCGTCGTGGACTAAGCAGACGTGCCTCGGTTCGAGACAAATGTGCGGCAAAATTATGAACAGTACTTGAAGTGATCTCAATAACGACGAAATCGATCTACTGGATGAATTATATTTTCTTTCTTATATAATACATTGTTTATATGAACAAATGTAAAAATAATGCGATTGGTGTGATATCAAAACCCAATTAAAACCAATCAATTGCGTGCATCCTCCAGTTCATGCTCAATGCATTAACATGCATCTTCTGCGCCTAATTAAAAGTTGTTCAATTAAATAAATGATTTAGAAAACCATATTCAGAAATAAAGCCATTTAAATACAATAATGAATTGATGACTCCTGCTGTATTCTTCCTTAAAAATTAATTTTCATTAAATAAATAAATAAATAAATAAATAATAGTCAAATAAATTCATATAATACAGGAATTTATTAAGTCAGATTAAAAATTATATATATATATATAGAGCAGCAGGTATATATATATATATATATATATATATATATATATAAATGTCAGCTCATGAAAATTGGAAATTATGGCAGGTTGGCTCAGTGATTAGAGCATCCGATTCTGAAACAGACGTGCACTTGTTCAAGCTGTGTCCGCAGCTAACTCTGGATTGTACATGATGAGTTCCCAATAAGGACGAAACTGGTCTACTGGATGAATTTCCTCTTCTACTATACAAACAAATATATGTACATAATCGGTCAGATCTTTATTTATGTAGTTATATTAAGTGGTCTGAACTGTGGCTAGATATTAAGCATGCAACAAATTGGATCAAAGCAATATATTTCATCTATAGCAAAATGAAACCCATGCATTGTACGCCATTCTTGCGTGAAAATATCGTGATAAGTTGGTATGAATTTTGCTTTGAATTCAACACTAAATGGTTTTTAATGAAGACAAGAACTAATTAAGCGTAAATATACGTTCATTAATACAAGTCAGGTTTTCTTTTTAATTATGAAGATTAGAAAATAGAAGAAGTTGTGCATACTTGCGTACAAATAATATTGGTTTACATCACTTACCATGTTATAAAGTCGTAGTGACTGTTGTAATGAATATAATTGGTATTTTTTTAAATCAAGGTAATCAGCTTGAAGTGAACACCAATCCCATTGTATTTAGCCAATTGTTTTGATATTTTGTTCGACAGCTGGTTAAATACAATGGGATTGGTGTTTACTTCAAGCTCGCAAACTTGAAATAAAGTGTTTTTACCACCACTTGCACAATCAATGATTGTTTAATAAGTGGTGTTTTCGGTATATTTCTATATAGTCAGTTACGTAGATCAAGAATTTATGTATTTAGATATTATTTATGTTTTATCTAGCTAAAAGGGTGTTAATATGAAACAAAGAAGATATGAGAAATTCCTAATAAACAAATGGTGTGATCCCGTTGCCTTAGGAATTAAGTGCTTTTGATCTACAAATCATTAGTAACCGGCAAAAGGCTCATGAACAGGTGAGTATTCTGTCAAGTAATGAGAAAATATACTTTTCTCCCTAATAATTAATTAATTGAATAAATTTTGTGATCCTGATATAAACACCTGTCGCATTATATACATACATTGGCAGTATATACTATGTATTGCTTAGTGTACATTGTATATAATAACAAATTTATAAATAGCGGGATTGGTGTTTATATCCAATTTCAGTAACTTTTATTAAACTCGGTTACTTTAGATTAAAAGTTTCCAATTGTTCACTTATCACTTGACAATCTCGTCTTTATTTTTTTGTTTTTATTTCTTTTGAAAAAACTTTCTGTTATTACAACATTTTCTGTATCAATTAAATTTAATGAAACTAAGATGTTTGCTGCGTCTGATAAAATGGATTATAAATGAATATTTAAATATAAGATAATCAACTTCAGTTTTCATCAAGCTAGCATATTGACAAATGCATGAACAAAAACCAATATAAATTCATATATATAAGTGTACATATATTTGTTTATATTTATAAGGTTTCGATAGCATAAAAATCGCATAAGTTATTATTTGCAAAATATTTAATAAATTACAGATTTGTTCAGTTAGGTAGCAACTCAACGCTGGCTCAAATTGTCAGCTGTTAGTTAATCCATGACTGTTTTCATATTTATTCATGTTGCCAGTGCGAACTACACATAGCATAAGATTGCAAGTAAAAGTAATCAAGACTGTTTTCGTATTTATTGGCACTAATCAAGTATTTGGCAGAATTTACGCGGACGCGGTTCGAACAAGAGAGCATTGTTTTCAACATCTTGAAACTTATCCATCACGTCACTCAAGCATCGAACTGCATGCATGTTTTAATTACATACAAAAGTTAAATGGTTTCTGTATATTCTTCTGGTGTTTCCTATTTTGATACATTCTATGCCTAAAGTTCCAACTACCTGCCATCGTGTTATCTGGAAACATATTACAGAATTAAGTTATAAAGAAGTGAATTTGTTACATATATCTTTTCAGTTTATAAACATTGCAAAGAGTAGAAAACGAAATTTATCAATTCTATAAATCAACTGATAAGTGCCTAAAGAGGACAAATTGTTCTGTTTGGTGGATTGCATTTGCTATATTATGAAATGCCCTGTTTACTCAGAGCACGCATATATATATATATATATATATATATATATATATATATATATATATATATATATATATATAGCTATATTTGTAGAATATATAGGTTTTGCATATATATATATATATATATATATATATATATATATATATATATATATGCACATAAAATGTTTTGGCATAACGAAAACATTGTATATATAAAACACTGGTTTTATTGCTAATATAGGCCATAACGAAACAAAGGCAATTTGTTATCTAGACAATATTTTGCGCTGTTAGTCAGGAACTATTAAGCATTCGTCTGCAATGCTACGGACTAGAATCAAACTTACAAATTCTACAGAGGTAAAGGTCGCCAAACGATCACCATTCATAATGTATTATGCAATTATTAAGCAATTCATTTTGTGCACTCTTTGCGCAAAATTAAAAATATCTGAATATTAATCCTGAGACGATAATTTTGTATAAATAGATTTACATGTTATAAACGTATTGGACACATTGAATGCAAAACATGTTTGACATTTTTGTGACACATTGAACATAATGTTTCGAAGTAATAGAAAAGTGATCCAATACACCGATTTAAGAAAACTATTTTGTGCTTTGTTTGCGCAATGTTGAGAATATGTGAATATAAATCCTGCGACGATAGCTTTTTATAAATAGATTTACATGTTATCAACTTTTTCGATACAATGAAAGCAACATTTTACTCGTGGACTCTGTAACACTTTCAGATGGAAGACCGAACAAGAAACTGAGAATTGATTAAATGTGTATTAAATGAAATCACCCAGCATAATTTGGCTTCGAATAATAATTTAAAAATAGACGGAAACTTTACAAGATAAATTTTCACTTCTACATCTAAATGTTTATTATATACATAAAAATGAAGAAAACCAAAAATGATTGGTATTTGCGATGCATGGATAAATTTTTCGATATATCGTTATTTATTTTTTTAAATAATGTCCATTTACATTTAATCTAACGAATTATATTTTTTTCAGAAAGCGAAAAGGCATTTAATCAAAAGTGTATTTTATTATGGATTATAATCGATAATCATTTTTGATTTAAATTCATTTTGCATTTTCATTTGATTAAGTGGATTAAAACTAGTCTGTTTTTTTCGTTTCCTTTCTCTTTCTAGTTGTTGGTTTATTTTCGAAAAAATGTTTGAGTGCGTGTGGTTATGTGCCTACTTTTGCGTCTGTTAGCGTGTAGGGATCAATCTTATTGCAAGGTGATGTTTGACATCTGGCACTGAGCGATTGAGATTTGACCAGGTGTTCTCGGTCCATACGTATATTTGTCAGTATAAACTAAGTATTTTATAAATTAGTAAAGGCGATTTATTGACTAGAACGGTTTCGTCCTTTTTTTGAAACGTTTTAATTACCGTCCAGGATTTACCGCAGACGGGGCTCCAAACGGTGCACATTTGCTTTGAAGCCTGCCATTCGATCTACAGCACCACACTTGTCGCATACTAAGCGCAATTTTCAGTAATATGTTAAATACTGTTTCTAGGGTCAGCATTTCCGGTAAGTGGAGATGAGATATATATATATGTATATATATATATATATATATATATATATATGTATATATATACATATATATATACATATATATATATATATGTAAGAACAAAACAACGTACTCCATGGAATAACATTTATTAATAAATCTTATTTCTACCAGTATCTACAGCCATTGTTCTGGATTCGTTAGTATATTCGTTCATCCAATCCCACTGTACATTTGTTGTAACCAATCTCCTCTTCGTTATTCTAGCCTTTGTTTTGCGCAATTTAGACCACTACTTTTGTGCAATTTAGACCACTCCTCTTGCGTAACGTCATTTGGTGTGTCATCGCTTTCATTGTAATTGCGTCCGTAATTGATGTATGTGTCGTATTTTGCGAAGCGTTGGCTATTTTTAAAGGTATGTCAGTTATGTCTTTATTCCAGTCCAATTTAATTTCTTTTTGAATTATTTTCTGCACGTTTAAGCAGGGCTTGAGCTTATTAATTGCAATAGCTTCAAAAGCCAGAAGCATTTTCTCTGTTTTTGCCTTGTAGAGAACTGAAAATTGTTACTACTAACAGCATGACCTGTGAGTAGTACATGTTCGCAAATTGCTGATTTTTGTGCAGGAGCTGCACCCCTCTTTAATAGTTTTTGAGAATAATGGCTGTAGATACTGGTAGAATATAAGATTTATTAATAAATGTTATTCCATGGAGTACGTTGGTTTGTTCTTACATTTTAAAAAATGGTGAAATTAGAAACTATCAATATATATATATATATATATATATATATATATATATATATATATAAACATGGTAAGTAAATTATGAAGTTTGATTTAGGTCGTAGTTCAAAAGTAAAATATTTTCGTGATTGCTTTGAAATTGTACAAACAAAATAGCAGTCCATGTCAATAAAATAGTGAAAAAGTGGGGAGTGACAACATATCGCCGATTACTAAATAATTTATTTCACTATCTTTCATCAATCTTTCATTAGTGAAGAGGCACCATACCACCTGCAGAAATGATAGAGAAGTGAAGATTTATGGCAGAAATTTGATTACATATATATATGGTTAATATTAACTAAGCAGTGCCTTAGGATAAAATGGAAATTCATCCTGTGGATCGGTTTTCTCCTTATTAGGAAGTTTTTAGGCACTGCCTGGTACTGGATAATTCTAGACTTAAAAGCAAATTTGCCCACGTTCAAGACTATTTTGCGGCAAATCCTGGACAGTTATTTTCACCGTTTTCCATCTTGATATAAACACCTGACCCATTATGAACATACGTTTTCAGTATAAACTAAGCATTACATAGTGTATAAATGGCAATTCATCCAGTAGACCGGTTTCGTCCTTATTAGAAACCCATCATTTACTGTCCAAAATTTGCCGCAGACTGGGTCTGAACCCAGGTATGTCGGATTTGGAAGCTGGTGCACTAACCAATATACCACCCTGCCGAAAATTAACCACAAAGTTCAGTTGTATACTAACTAATGTTTTTTTGTTAGCTTTTCCTTTAGGAACTTAAGTTGGGAAGTAATTCCGAGTTACTTTCTTCTGAAAGTGCACACGAATACGATTCTTAAAGTAGATCACTTTCCTCATTATAAGCCGCTCATCGGATCTTGCCGGAATTGCCGTGGCCTGAGCTCAGAGCTGGGCGCATTCAAATCAGGACCTTGCGGCTCATTCACTAGATCACCTCTGCTTTGCACTATTATAAATTTTCTGTTCCTTACTGACTTATTTTTTAATTGGTCAGTTTTTCTTTCAGGTGGACTATTTACATCGCTTCTTTCTGTATAAAATTTTAACTAACTATTCACCGTCTGTCCTTATAGCTCTGACAGCATGGCTTTTGGGTGTAAGATATCAAATTAGAGTACAATGACACGATATTATTATTATATTTGTTGCCAGAATATACTAAAAATTGATTCAGATAACAAATAGTAGACGGGTTTCTTCCTTAATCTACGATTATCAACACTTTACCAGAACTGCCCTAGCGTGGCATTTGTCTGTTATACATTGACAGACTGTGGATAGAGAATTTTAACTTTATACCGAAAGCTGTCGAATAAGTTACACAGAAAGGGAAGACTAAACAACATACCTAAGTTAGAATATTACTGTAAAGCACAGGTGGTGTGTGGCATGGATTGCGTAGTGGATGTAATACAAGACTCTGAAACAAATGCGCCTTGGTTTGATTCCCGGTCGTGTCAATTCAGGAATATACTTAATGAGTGCTTAATAAGTAGAAACCAGACCACTTGATGTATTGTGTTTGCTATCTTACACAATTTTTCAGATCGTACCGTCAACGTTTATCGCAAAATACCTGGAATTATAATTTAGGTAAATATATTTAAATCTTTACATTTTCTTTTTTAAATTAATCTAATTTATGTTGAAAATATGTTACCTTGCGATTCAGAAAACCGCACAAATGCAATTGTCTAAAATTTTATATGCAAAATATCTATTTGTTGCATAGCATGTTTCCACTGGTGCATACGTAGTGAAGCTCTTTTATTGCGTGTTCAATTGCATTCACATTTGAAATCAATATTTACGGACAGGACATGACCAAAAACGTATGACATTCGTGTAGATTAATAAATCTTTCTCTACTAGAACCATAATGATGCGAGTCTAAGCTCTTTATTGGTCCTTTTAATGTTGGAATGTTTGGAATTTTGGCTTATTTGAATTCGTCAAACATTATTTGAAAATTATCATCATCAATCCGGTCATAAAAATTGGCGTAATTTTTGGATGTTTTGAAAGTTACATACGTCAAGGAAATTAGAAGGCATAGTATCCTTCCTTTTGTTAGAAGCAAAAAAGAAACAGTTATATTTTTCATAAGACAAATAAATAAAAATTTGAAAAGCGTCGTGTGGTTGAGTAAAGGCGAACGCGAGTTCCTTAACTTGATTTAAATCTAGTTCAGGCTCAACCCTTGAGCATGTCGATTTGGCTGACATAAATCATGCTGTAATTGGTTCATGCATAGTGCTTCACAAATTGCTAATTTAATTTTGTTACTCCATGTGGTGAGTATCTTGCTGGTATTATCTTGTGGAAGTACGTGTGAAGTTTGAAAAATGTAGCGCAATTTAAGAGGTATAGTCACAAATCGATTTGACACTGTCGCTTAAATTGCAAATATATTTTACTCTATTGGTAAACGGTCCGGTTTATTAGCCTACGCAAGCTGATAAAAACTCTTATTCGTGTATATTAGTAAATTATATTTAAAGTTGACGTCATCGGCTAATTGTAAATAGTTTTTTGTCATGCCTAGTTTTGCTGCAATTAATTTGCGTGTTAAAGCAGTTTCTCCTATATTCTTCGTTATGTAAGCAACAGATTCGCAGTTAAACGAAATTTTTAAATCAATTTTGTGATTTTTAACACTCATATTTTAATATATGGATTACCATTTTTCCAATTCTTCAAAAGCAGACGCCATCAGTTGTTAATTTATATCGGAATTGCACACAATTGCAACTTGCGCATATTAAGTTGGTTTACGGTAAATTATTCTTCTTAATTTGCAATTAATTTATTTCTTTTGGAGCACATACAAGAAGAGTAAAATTCGTCTGCTACATGTTCAGACTTAAAACAAATATACTTGGCAGGTTTTTGGAAAGTTTGATATCACCAACCACCAAACTTTCTACGCACAATGTGAAATAAAAAATTCCGCTACAATCTGCTGCACAGTTTATCTTTTAAGTGGTTGCGCAGTGCGGGCTTCATATGTTGAATCTCCGCGATTTGCGTTTTCGGGTTGTCGCTTGTCACTATCAGTTTCGCAAAATCCGATTTATCCCCATTTCCAAGCATGCATCGATTGTGCCTTCCTTTTGGCTTGATGCGGATTCGTCTCTTTATTCCGAAGGCTTCATCGTCGTTCGCACTAACCACTGTAAATGAGGCACAACCTAATCAATGAAAATTGTATTGTATCTAATTTCCAGTGGTTAGTAGGAATGATGTTGAAGCATTCGGAAGTATTCCTATGAACAATCATATATAAGTAGATGCAGTATAAGACTGAATTCACGTTTGTCGGATCACATACAAACCTGGTTGGTGCAAAGCAAGATTGGTGTTGTACGCAAGTCTATAATTAAACATAGTTCGTTCGTAAGAATCCTTCAATGTACACTTTCTGGTGCACAGCGCTATCATGAGATAATTTTCTACTGCAATCGACTATTTCGGGACTACTGATAGCACCCGTAATTCGGTAAAATATTTATTCCTTTACATTTCTAGGTGAACAGCGTATCTGTTTCCGCGATTGATGAGTTCTAACGTGTCTCGTCATTCTAAAGCCTTGCACACACATTTTGTCCAGTGAAAATTTTCGAAAGGTTTCCCAGTGACGGGATCAATAAGAACCCGTTAATCACGGGAAATGACACAATGTGCATCTGTAAATGTAATGGGATCAAGATTTTACCGTGTGATATCAATTGTCTTGGAATGATCAATTGCAATAGAAAATTATAACTAAACGTGTTCAGACCTGTAAATGTTGCAACATGACAACAAAATGCTTTTCAATTTCAATTAAAGCTAGGTATATTTGTACGCTTCTCTATTTGAAGGCGACTTCAATAAATCAAAGTTGTCCAGATCTGTGCACACGAAAACAATTTAGCCGTGCACTAGAATAACCATGTGGATTCAAAAGCTCCATGTAAATCTGTGCTTGGTTACATTTCTTCATTTTGAACTGTTTCGACTGATGTATACTTTTTGTGTACGCTTTTAATGTAGACTGTCATTCTACCATAGCAAAATTAAATTATTTTGGTTAATATTTCCGGTAAAGTAATTGATAAGATGGAGCAAAATCATAACAGGTCGTTTTAAATGTACCTATTTCTATTAATATCGGGTAATTAATGTTTTTTGTAATTGAAGAATAAAGATCCTACATGCATTTTCGTGAAATGTGATAAAATTCCTACATTATTTATTTACACACCAATTGTCATTTTAAACTCGTTGATTGAATTAAAGTAGTTTAATAATAATGAGGAAGATTAGCTGAGCTTTCACTACCTCTACAAAAGATGGCAAATTTATATAGATCTCCACGCATTGCATACGGGTTTAAGCAGTGTAAATAATATATCATTTATTTTTTGGATATCACGATAAAATTTATGTAAGCAGTGTTTAAACTTCTGAAAGATCACGTTACGTGACTTTTAATTCACTGTAACTTGCTATTTTAGCTCTTTTTAATTAGTTGATTGGTTATTATTAGTGCTATTCATGGCACAAATTCCAATAATCTTCTATATGTCGAACTAATACATGAATTCAAAGCAACTCAAAAATTGTTAATTTATTCAAGTCAGCTTCTCCGCAATCTATGTAAATTTAAATGTTATCTCTAATTTACGTAACAAAACTACTATAGACAGAACAGCACATAATCGCTAATTTAAAAATTGGTGTGATCTATAATTAAAATATTTATTGATTGCGCGAGTGGTGATAAAAATTATTTAAAGCAAGTTTATGGGCTTGGAATAAGCACCAATCCGGTTGATTATAAACTGGTGCACAACATAGCAAAACTACCGCCAGTAACACGTGCTTACGCATTTCTACCTTCAACGATCATCATCAGAGTACGACGGAAAGCTGAATAACGGGGATCAAACTGTAATACATATATAAGTTATGTAAATTCTGATTTGAGTTCTTACCGTAGGTAAACTAGCATATATTTTACTTGACTAGGCATATCGGCTGCACAATTCCTTTACATTAACGAACATTAACTTTTTGCTTCTTTCGCCAAATATATATAGATATTACAATTAAACAATCACTGATTGTGCGGGTTGCGAGCTTGGAGAAAATACCAATACCATTTTATTTAAGCAGTCGTCGAATAACTTCGCAAAACTACCGTCAATCACAACAACAATGTGTTGCTTAAACAATTATTTTGAAAAATGCGTATATATATATATATATATATATATATATATATATATATATATATATATATAGTGAATTTTATCACTCATGTACCTAACACCTTTCTACTTTATAGACAACGGCGTTGTGGTGAATTGTGGGCTTCTACTGATAAATATTCATCTATTACGACGGAAGGATTCCACGAGTCTACGCCATTTTCCTCCTGACGCCGACATATCCTAATGGTCCTATATCAAAAAACTTGCCAATATGTACTGTTTGTGGCGGAAAGCTAATATATATGCAATTATGTATAAGAATTTGCGCACCTAGTAACAAATTATTTCAAATATGACCAGAATAGGTAAAGTTTGTGGCAAAGAACTAATATGTGTGTTGGTACCATGTACCGACTCGGTAACAGTATTGTTGGTACCATGTACCTTTCCGGCAACCATAGTGTTAGTATCAGGTACCGACACAATAGCCAAAGTGTTGGTACCTTTTTCAGGCTTCGAATATATATTATGTATAGTGAGTTGGCTTTGAATTTATATGAAATTATTTTAACTACTGCAGGTTTACACATTCGTATTGGAGATTGGACTGCCTATTTTCACACATTTTAGTGTGCAAAGGGCTTAATACCGGCTTCTACTGATTATCATTATCATGCAGAGTCATGCAAAAGCCAAAAGTAACTAATATTTCACTGTCGTATAACCATAAGTCGTTAATCGTTATATGTGGACTGTAAACGAACACTACGCCGCCAATTCCTAGTGCGGATGGTTTGCATTTGGAATTTTTCTTCCAGAATGACCAGATCTCAGACATCACTTTGTAAAACAATGAGAATGAGCCCTATAAGCACACAGACATATACACGTATATACTTGCAAATCAGCAAATAAGCAAATTTGCATGAGATTATATGTTCCGCTCATGCTGTCGTTTGTTTATCCTTCTAATCGAAGATGAACTGATTTTTTACTAGATGCGCAACACCTTATTGCGCAATTTTCACTAAATATTTCACGCATAAAACGTACATGTATGTATTTTTATCCCCTGAAGAATACAAAACTAGAAATATAATTTAAAAAGCATAACCAAATATTTCTTGAAGCGTGGCACATTTTAGTGTGAAATTTGTTTGGCGTATAGTTGAGTGTTAGGTGTAGCTCATACCTACATACCTGAACTGTCGACAAACACAATAGAAGAATCGACATATGTCATTTATAAATTGCGGCTTCTTCGCCATCTCAAAATCGAATCGACTTTTAATCAGACAACTGAAAGTTTAAAGTTCTCTTGCCAACAAAATTGATATATTAGGTATCAATGAAAGCTCAGTTAAAAATACATTTTAGTTAATACCTTAAATGACCAATTTTAAATAAAATATTCTAGGCTACGGAAATTTGACAATCGAATAAGTTTTAACTACCAATACACCGAACGTTAATGTGACATATTTTAAAGTAGTTTGGTAACTTCGGGCTTGTGTTAAAACGTTATTCTATTTTTGCAAATGTTTCTCAGACTTTTTGCGTTTTATTTTCACGGCACTGCACTCGATTACGAAGAATTTTTCAAACGTATTTGTAAAAATTGCATTCTGATGTCTGTTTACATTTTGTTTTATTCCGTTCTCATCCTGCCATTTAAATTAACTCTCAAGCATACTAAATTCGATGTAAATTTGCACAATTTTTGACATAAAGACAAATTAAATCGTTGATTAATCTGTAGCAAATTTGCAAAACATGCACACGCAAAACAACCAACGTAAAACAGACATCAGTCATAGCTGAATATTATCTTCACATTTCAATAATCATTGATTGCACATCAGCCGACATGTCCAGCCAAGTAAAATGTATGCGAGACTACAAGAGGGAAAGCCGTATATCTGATTTTTAATACATCCTATATGCATTGCGTTTAAATCCTCGTTAGTCCACTTATCATTGTGCTCTGATGATTATCATTGAAGGTAGAAATACATATTAAATAGTCCCGCTAAAAACACCTAGTTGAAAATAGCGGCCCATCAGAATTTATTTAAATATTTAGCCTATTAAATGTATGCGACCTTTAAAATTTCGATAAATAACTTATTCCTGGATGTTTATTTGTTTTTTCGTGGCAATTTTCAGACTAAGTGAAATTTACGAAAACAGCTTCTTTTAGTTGTCTTCAACGTAAACTATTCTTGAATGATAAATTATACTAACAGAACGTTTAGTCCTTTTTGACGATCAATTTTGTAGTAATACGTTGTGTCAGTGACACACTGTCTTGTCGATGAACTTTTCCACTTATATGACTGTCAAAAACTTAAACAGTTTAAGCCTTAACTCGATTCCATATGTGCACTATTACATATTTACTATCACCTGATTACTGTAGAACAATAAATGATTAAAATTTCGGATAATTATTAACTAACTGCATCTGGCATTTTTCGAAGGATAAATCGACTATAAGTGCGTCATCGTGAAGATTCCTAAAGATATGGTCCCCACTAGCACAAAGCCTTTTGTTTGTGATCTGCAAGGCAGATGAATGTCGACGCCGATTGAACCCCCACAAAATATTCCATCTTCCTTTAGACGAACAGTCCTTATAGACGGAGGTCTATAATGTAAGTTAATTTACTTCTACTGTTGTAAAAGGCAGCACAATACGCCTAGACCGACTGTATTACAATTCCCTTGAAGAAGTCAAGACGAACAAGATCACCTCTATTATAGGATTTAAGGGAAATAATATGTAACTTTGCTGGTTCATATTACCACATCATATAATACTTGCAGCCAATAAATATCTATTGACAATAGGCATGCTAGTTTGTTACTATGTGCATAGTTAATTAACTACTTTGACCAATCAGAGGTAACATTTCCCATAAAAGCACGCAAAACAAGAAGCATAACTAAATTATCAACCAAGGTCAATATGACTCTTAATTTATGAGTTAATTAAAATATAAGTATTTCAATATTTGCGCATAGACCAAAGTGTCAATAGAAAATATAATTAAACGGTTTATTACGCGTATGCCTGCGAGTGGAATAAAATAAAATCACATTAAATATACGTGAAAATGATTAAGCAGGCTGTCAACCAACTATGTATCTGCATTACTAGAACTCTCATTAAGATAGAAAGTTAGCTGTTTAACTGCACTTCTACACAGGCTTTGGAGGATCTACATTCAGAAATTACTTTCCCGCAGATGGTCTACCAATAAAGACTGACGAGCACTTTAGTATAAAGCATATGGCACTGCCTTATACGTGTTCCAGATGATTGTAATAATATATTTATTGATATTTACTTCAGGAAATGATTCGTTTCCTTTACTGCGAATAAACATAATTTGGCAACAAAATGTAACAAGAGAGCTAATAAAGACTTCGCACAATCAGAATTCTAGTCTATTAATTTACCAACGAGTGTGACTAACGGTAGGTTTGCTATGTTGCTCGGCGACTGGTTAAATGCAATGTAATTGGTGTTTGCTTCATGCTCGCAAACTTGATTTAAGGAATTGTTACCACCGTCCGCGCAATCATAGATTGTTTATTTGAGTGTTTGATCCAGCAGCCAAACATCATGGAAAAGTTATTTATGAAATTAAATTTTTTATCCAAAGAGACATGTTTTATAATTGCAAGATAATCTTTTCTATATTTAATTATTAAACACTATCACAAAATGTAATATGGGATCTGGGTCCTCATGAGTGAAATTAGAGTGGCTATTTGCTGCAAACATAAATAATTTAATGACTGAAATTAACTCTATTAAACCTTATTCAGATAATACAGTTATTGTCAACAATGATGGAATCAAATCACTTTGTCGAATATAATAAGCAATCATCATGCATCATGCAGAGCCATACAAAAGCCAAAAGTGACTAATGTTTCACTGCCATATAAACATAAGTCCACATATAATCATGAACGACTCGTAGAACAATCACATAAAAATCACAGGTGAAGAAACTGGAAAAAAACCAAAGTAAGTAATTAGCAATTAATAAATTATTGTATTTAGTTTTGCCAAAATATTCGTTCCTGATGCACGTTGTAGAAGCAAAAATGTTAAATAGTTCAGCAATTTTTGTTTTCGCGGATTCTGGCAATAATTATTCAATCTAGGCTGCGAGAAAGAGAGATAAGCATCAATCCCATTATATATATATATATATATATATATATATATATATATATATATATATAACAGAAGATTCTTTTATACTGACGAATATAGTTGGTTTACATGATAATGCTTTTGACGTTTATTTCTAGTGTAAATCACCTTGATTTAAATAGGTGTTAATAGAAAGACTAAGGTTGACTCAAGTCCGTTGTAAAATCAATATCGAAGTACATTTAAACACAACAGAATTTTTTTAAATTATATGATAAATTTTATATGATTTTTCTATTTAAATTTATTTTATATTCAATAAAGCAACACATGTAGTATATTCAAAGGGTTAATTACATTAAGCATGTACTCATGGCTTAGAAGATATACTTAAGTCAGAGCTAGATATTATATATATATATATATATTATATATATATATATATATATATATATATTATACATTGGGCAATTTTCAATTTATATCCTAATCGTCATAAATTAATTTTGAAAGCGATTCCCACCTTATAATGAGAAAAACGTAGAATCACAGATTTTGCTGGCTGGTTAAATCATTAATTGAAAATAAATACGCGAAAATATGTACCTGGAGGAAAAACTGAATAAAATGTGTTAATCTGAAAATTGAATGCAATAAATGGACTCTAGGACTTTGGAGGTAAGTTATAAATCCCCTAATCAAATGCATTCGTGTTCTAATCCCTGCCACGGGAAATCTAGTAATCAAATGAGTTATAAACTTGAGCGAAACAGGACAATTAGATAAAATTCATTTTGCCATCTTATGCAATTTTGTTTTTTTTTTACTGCTAAAATCCTACATTTGTCTATCGTGTTAATTTGGATATTTTATATGCATTTATATATATATGGGAGTGAAGAAACCTACATTGTGTGAAAGACACCGTGCATCCATTAGAAATGTTATTGAATTAAAGTGTAATATAATATACACGAAAGATTTAAATTATACCAATTTCATGACTTTATTGATAGATAATACACTATCATGAAGGTAATAGGAGCAACCAATGTTTACCATTTCTATTTTATCAAAAGCCTTATACTCTGACGTTGATCAATTTCAGAATGTGTATGAACGAGAAAAATAAATCAAAATATGATTATTTTCTCAATTGAAACGAAGATAAACTCCAAGATAAAGTTATCGATGTTAATTAATTATCGAAAAAGCGCATGTTCTTAAAATGTGTTGGGTTCTTATGCCTATTAATGCACATAAAATTTCAATAAACTATATGCTTCGTATTTGTTTAAATGCTATCAAACAGGATTTCATTAACAGTTTACGATGAAACAGTATTATCATTCAACCATATTAGGTTTCAGCTGGTGCAACATCTATAAAAAAGCTGATCTATATCATTTTTTGCCAAAATGAATCTCCGCCAAAAACTAATTTGTTGTTCCTGACAAAAAACATAGTAATCGTTCGAAAAGAACCAGAAGGATAAAACAAAGACAGCATGAATGGAATGTATAATCGCAGGTGCACATTCGTTTCGTGCTAAATAACGACTCATTAGTAGGAGCCGGTACTATGCCATTTATCCACTATATATTTTGGTGTGGAATGTGGGGAAATAGAACTTTACATTTCACACATTACTCACCATTGGAAGTATTACCGACTCCTACTGGTCAGTCTCTAGGAAGCACAAAACAAATGTTGACGAGATTCTACTTTACGTTCATGTTATTTGGTTTATCCTTCTAGTCATATTTGAACTAATTTGTTACTAGGTGCGCAACACCTAATACATAATTGCATTTGAAAATTATGTAATAATAAGTGAAGCATGATGCTGAAGTCAAGGCAAGTAATAAACATCAATCCTATTGCAGCTAACCAGTTGCAAAATATAGCAAAACTAAAGTCAGTCAAACGTACTGCCGCCTTTCGACCTCTCAGGATTATCATCAGAGCATGAATTTAAACTGACTAACGAAAATCAGACATGCGGATCTCACATCTAGTAGTCCCATAAAAATTTTACTTGACTATGTTGTGCGATTGATTAAATGCAATAGGATTGGTGTTTATATCAAGCTCGCACACTTTATGTATAATTATTTCGTGCTTATTTGTTCTTGTGTTTCATTGTTCGATTGTGCATATTTTGATAAAATTCAAAAGTTTGTATGACTTGCAAATCCTGTTGTCTTTCAATGTAATGCGACAAATCTAATTCGTGTCCTTTCTTTCGACCATATGTGTAAGGTGTCACCTCGTTTATTGATAATGTTACATTTGGTGATAACTGATATCGATGAAGGCCAAAGTGTATGGTTTAACTGAAGTAACAGGTGTTCGGAAATTGTTGTAATTCTCAATTTGGGTGAACTTTAGCATAAATTTATATCCATCAGGTTGGTATCATGTACCGACTCGGAAACCATAGTGTTAGTATCCGGTACTCACGGATTTCAAAAAGGTATCAGTTACTAACACAATAGCCATAGTGTTAGTATCCTTTACAGACTCGGTATATATATTATATAGTGTGAGTTAGCATTGAAATCGTATTGTCGTTGAGTTTAGATTATGTTAGCTTCACTATTACAGGTTTACACATTCGTCTAGGAGATTGTACCGTCCTATTATTCCACATTCTTCTACCAAATATATAGTGGTTAAAGTGCGTAATACCGGCTCCTACTGATGAGTCGCCAGTAAGCACGAAACGAATGTGCATGAGATTATACTTTCCGTTCATGCCGCCTTTGGTTTATCCTTCTGGTCTCAACTGAACTAATTTGTTACTAGGTTCACAAAACCTAATTCATTGCTTCGTTTGAATTATTTAGTCACAAACTGCTGAATTTGTAGACAGTGCTAAATTCTTTTATGATCAAAGTGCAAATAAAATTTTCCTTTATATAATCTTAATCGAAATTTATTCAGCAAATCTTCCCGCAATATTTACAAATAAGTTTGTTTTATTTATTCAATGAGTGGGTTCTTCTTCCTTTGGAATAGGTAATGATTTATCATCGAGGAACAGATTGAATATTCTTTCTACACACATGTTTTATTAGGAAGAGAAAACACATTTATTAACAAAGTGAGCACCGAAGACACTCAGGAATAAAATGGTGGTTTGACAATAGCAATACATAGAAAGTCTAATTTCACTGTGCACTCCATTAAATATACAAGAGGTATACCAACATCTGATAAAAGACACCTAGTTAACAACGTGGCAAACAGAATCAGGAAGATCTGTTCAGAGCACTAGGTCGACGAAGAGCTGGGCTACCTGAAAAAACACTTGCTAATTATAATCTACTCGGAGAGGTTCACAGATGTCAACATCTGTCCATGTCTGATTCGCTCTACAGATGATACGTCAAACAAATTTTCCTAAAATTCGCATTTAATGGCTTCCTTTTGGCTTCAATCATAGCACGGCGGTTACATCGTATCTTTATGGAGAATTTCCCCAGTGCAAAAGTCAACATCACATTCAACTCACATATAATCATGAGGTTCGATGCCAAGGATCAATTACAAACGCCCTCCAAATCTTTCAGTCTACAAATATTCGTGTATTTACGGTGGCACATATACTGGACGTATGAAAATTAATTGATCACCCAATTTCAGTAGTATTTATTGCCGAAATTGATTTCGAAAGGAAACAAATGAATTTTTCATTGTTTAACTTATACACGTGTAAAGAAAACCTTTTGCCACCAGCATTTACAGTAAAGTACAATGCATGCGAGAGTACTACGGATGACATACTTATCTGATTTTCCTTACTTTATATTTAAGATGTGCATTAATCTTCCTAAGCTTGTTCGCCATATTCCTCTAATGATAAACATGGTAGGTTAAAATGCGTCAAAACCTGCAACCGACGATACTTGTGCTATGTTTTGCGACTAATTATGTCCGAACGTGCCATTACGTGTGACTGAAATCAGTTTTACTCATTTTCGATCGGTTAAATAAATTTGGATTTGCGTTTATCTCACATACGAAATCTTAAACTCAAATATAATCTTTTCAGGGAAAACTAGAATTAAATTAAAATAGTCGCACAATTCCTTTTTTTAACATTAATTAATTGATTGTTTTTATAACGTTTAAACACTAATATATATATATATATATATATATATATATATATATTATATATAGTATATATTTGTGTGTGTGTGTGTGCGTATGCTACTTACATTGAAGACAAGTTTTAGCTTATCGCCTTTGTTTATGCTGCGTTCGTCGATTGTGCCTGGTACCGCCACATTGATTAACTTGCACAAAACAATGCCGTTAACCAGCCTATGGTAAAGACAACCATCCTCACTCGTGTCAATCGGTATGAGTTCGTGATTCTTACAGTCTGAGTCTTTGGCTAATGATTTGTTAATCCAGCTGGTAAAACCGCGCTCCTCCGCTAGACTAACAGAGTGTTTGGCATCTGCATCAGTGCGCCGACATCCAGTTGACTGTTAAAAAATGCAAAATATAACAGATTGTTTAATATAACGAAGGGCTGGTAAAGCCACCTAAATTTGAGGCTTTACAAATCATAACTTTACTAGTCTCTACATACATACCTAATCAAGGATTTATCAAGATGCCCGAAATATCTATTAAGAAAGTGTATTTATTTTAAATTTATAACTGATGCATACACAAATATTGCTATCATATTAATGCTGTCTTAAAATCCCTTATTTTCTATCCGGCATGTCATTCAAATGTTTTATGTTAATCAACTGAAGCTTAACGCTAAATATCGCATATAGTTCATGTTTTAGAACGTTGTGGCATTGAAAGATTGGTGTCCAATTTGTTTTAGACGGTTTCACTGCTGTTTTCCTGATTTAGCTCGTAATTTAGATTAAATGCTCTTCAGCAAGTTAAGTTATAGTTTAACAAATAAACCGTATTTTGCCGTCTCACAATGATAATAACTTTTTTTCACCATTGCTTTTATTTCCAGGAGATTGGTTCGACCTACACATTTGTAGCCTTAATTTAGCCTAAATATCAAGAAGTTGACAAAATGTCAAAAGAACTGCGAGAACACAGCCACATTTGATAGGCTACAAATTGAAAAGGTACCTTTGAAACAGTTCGCAATTCACTCGCATTTTATTTCGTGTTGTTTGGTTCTAGGCCATTAAGGTATTTAGGATGGAACAGTAAAATGGTGGTTAAAATGCCTATGAAAATTATTTACAGAAAGACTAAACTTTAGTTAACCTATTTAGGCAATAAAAGAAGGAGGCTACTTATAGTAGACTGCCGCCTGATTCAATCCAATAGATCTTATTTGGGTCCTACGGTGCTACGAGATGGAATTTGAATCTGCAAAAAATTAAAATTTCTGGTCAAATGTGTTCAGTAAATTAAAATGAATAGTGCAAAACTGCAAAACTTGTTAGGCTACATGAAGAAAAGGCTATTTACAACAATCCGAAATCCGATCGTTCTCTATTAAATTTCAAACGAAGCGTAATTCATTCTATTATCGGTTTAAGGTTATTAACCATATCAAGTAATTTTCCCATGAACGTCTCGAGTTAATATGGTTTAAACAAGATTAGGACAAAGAATAACAAACTGATATAAAAAATAAGATTAGAATAACTGTATAAGACTAAAGAGATTACACATTTCGAAATAATATCAAACGACAACAACAACTACAATATTAATAATAGTAATAATAATAATAATAATAATAATAATAAAAATGTTTATCAACTTGCTGCTTACCACTAATTCTTGGGCAACTTTGAGGTTGGTATTTTTTTGTAAATTTCTTGAAGAATCCTTCATGTCAATAGCAGCTCGAAACAGATTAGCCAACTCTTCCAAGGTAACCTCCTTCTTTGATTTGATGTCCATCATTGAACGCACCTCATGGCCCGCAACTCGAGCACCCAGTAAATTAAGAGCATCTTTGACGTGTTCAACTGGAAGTGTGTCTCCAGCTATTTCACTGGCATATTCTTTCTTAAGAATCTGCAATTCCTCTTCTGAGAAACCACCGGCTGCCGCCATCTTTGTGCTTAAATGTGAAAAGAATTCTTAAACTGCTGGAACAATAAATTTGGCTTGAATAACCAAATGGTCGTTAGCTGACACCGAACAGGATAATAAATATATTTAGTGAAATTCCTGGGAATGTTTAGGTCCAAAATGTTGTTGCAAAAGCAGATTTGTGACTGTAACTAATAAGCAAGCATGATTTTATTACATTTAAGTTGATTAACAATCAGAGAAGACGTGAAAAGTTTTCTTTAAAATAAACACAAAAATTAGCACGCACAATCAAACGCCAGGGCTTAGCTAAGCAGCTTGGCTATAAGCGCATTTGAGCTCACGTGATGTTTCACGCATGGTGTTGATTAGTCGCTTAGTAGACTTTTGTTACATCTAACAAAATATTATTCTGA
Source organism: Eudiplozoon nipponicum (assembly GCA_029291075.1). NCBI lineage: Eukaryota > Metazoa > Platyhelminthes > Monogenea > Mazocraeidea > Diplozoidae > Eudiplozoon > Eudiplozoon nipponicum. The sequence goes on from JAQBSW010003629.1 coordinate 68,358, forward strand.
TGACTTTACTAGTACTGATAATCGGTTATGCTGACAGCATAAATCAGTTTCCTTTCATATCCTTGACAAAATATACAACTTTATTTAAAATACTAAACGGAGCTATTGATGACCAGCCTTCTTAGTTTAATTTAACCAAAAATGTTGCACTTAAGCTACCAATGCTACCAAAGTGTGCTACCGAGGTATCGATTCGATCGGCCCACTAAATTTAGCAGTGAATTGTTATTTAATGCGCAGATCAGTTAAAGTTCGAAACGAGTTCATTCTCGAATGTGTTCTTGTGTTTCATGTAACACTTGCGCATATAGTGTGACCAGGTAGGTTTAAAATTGCACATGTAAGTCCGTGCGTGTGCATTCTAACCTGGCAATCGCAGGACACACAAATAAGCAGAAGTACTTTCTGATAACGTAATTTCGTTTGTGAGTTGTCAATTAGCATGTAATATCAAGATAAGTAAAGAACGCAAACGTATGTATTGAGCATTAAAGTAACTGACGTAAGAAAGGCGAGAGAGAGAGAGAGAGGAAGAAACAGAAAGCAAGATTAAGAGAATCAGCTTGTGTAAAGTTCAAATATTGAGTAACTAATAAAACTAGCGATTGATTAAGATAAATAGGTAATAAATAAGGAATTAAAAGACTAATTTAATTTTTTATGTGCAATTCTATGGAGTGTGTATCTGGGTAGAAATTTCACTTCTAGTTTGTTATAGCATAAATGAGTACTCGTTCAAAATTATAATGTGAATTGGTGAAAAGAGGACCAAAATCAGACTAAGCAAATCGGTGCTTAAACCTGTATTTCGGCATTTTAATACCTTTATTTATGCTAACTGAAGATGAAGTTTAACGTAATTTGAGTAGCATATAGATTGAAAAATAAATGCGAGAATGAATGCAAGTTAAATCGTTGTGTAAGCTCAATTATTATTTCGTGTTAACGCAACAACTCCAACCAGATTTGAACACGTTGTCAAACAGGGGCTTCGTTACCAAAAACAGTTGATTTAATAAATGCGTTGAATAATTAAACGAATATTGGTGGCAGAGACGGTGAAAATAGTTACTTTTAATCTAGGTTGCGATCTTGACATAAACACCTGACCCATTATGGTCATAAATTTTTCTGTATTAACTAAGTATTGTAAAATGTAGTAAACCGATTTCATCCTTGTTGGAAACACATCGTGTAGTCCAGAATTTGCTGCGGACAGGGCTCGAACCTGGGCACATCTGCTTCGGAATCTGGTGCTCTAACCACTGAGCCACCGTTTCGCATAATAAAGGAAATTTGCAGTTTTATTCTAATTACAGTTTCATGGTTAGCCTTTTCTTTACGTAGACAATATATTGACATCCCTTTAAGCCGGATGTCCCTACCAACCATTCCAAATCTGACATTATAGACCAAATACCTCATTACATGAGGAAGTAGAATTGAAATGAACATTTATATTAATAAATGAACATTTTTTGCGCGGGATTTGATAGCAATTACTTTAATCAAGATTGCGATTTTTATATAAACAACTGACAAATTATGTACATATATTTTAAGTCGAAACTAAGCATGGCATAATGTGAAAAGGCATTTTGAAATATCAAAATTAATATCGAAATTTCATTTTTATCTCTGTCATGCAGATTTTAGCCGTACTTTAAGCATGTCCCAGGTAAGCTTATAGTAATCAGTCTGTCTAGGTATGAGTTCGTTGATTAATACACACACAGTCGTACGCACACACACATATGAGGCACAATTGTTTTGACAAAATTAGGTTACGATTAGAAGACCTACCAGTAAATACAACTTAATTTAAACTTGACTTAATAGTTGTCATAGTGTTTGCTGCGATGAGATTAAAGTTGACTATGTAGCCCAGAAACGGACTTTGAAATATTCGGAGTAGAAATGACGTCAATGGACTCGAAGACCCTGTTGTGAAAAAACGAAATAAATAGATAACCAGATCTTTTTCGCACAAAAACATTTCTTGTAAATTAGACATAATTGTACAACGTCAATTAATTGAAGTAGTCAAAGACTAAAAAAATTAAAAATACTGTTAAAAATAGAATTAGAAAATTAACATATAAAGGTGTCAAATAGTGCTAAAAAACACCATTTGGCTATATACATATACCTTTTTTAAGCAAAATATTGTGTAAGATAGTAAATAAAATTTATCCCCAAGACCAGTTTAATCTATGCAGAGCACTAAGCAGGATCAGTAGCAACTGCCGCAGATGAGATTTATAACTGGATGCATTACCGTTCTAGGACACCAAAATTGTCGATAAGCAATCTCTACCCAGCTATCATAGAGTGGACACTGTGTTACTTGGGTGAAATATAATTAATTTAAATTATAATTGAAGAATTTTATTACGTAGATGCCATCAATTAAAATTCAAATTTGTATAACATAGCACCTGAAAGCAATCAAGGAGGGTCGTTTCATCTCAATTTGATACTCATCTAGTATTTGCCAGATTTGCACTGGCCTAGGATCGAACTAACGTGAAATTTTCCAGTCTTGGACGACGCATTGGGTGAGATCAAGACTCCGAAATAAATGTGCCTGGTATGAGCCCCGTCCACGGCAATTAAAGCAAGTTATTTATGAGTGCAAAATTTGGAACAAATCGCCCTACTTGCTCATTTGAATTTTCCATCTTACAAAGGTAATCTATTACTTAATAATATATATATATATATATATATTATTTCTTACACATTCAGAAATAGCACTTGCATCTTTTTGGCGCTATTTACGGCTATTCATGTGATTGCAATATCAAGAAATCTTTGAACTCGCGAGAAAATCTAGCACATGTGGAACTGTGAAGTTGCACCAAAATGTGAAAAAATTAATTAGTGGTTTATTGAACTTTGCTTTGATGTATGCAAGCTCACTAGTTTACCTTACAAAGCTGAAATAACTCCTTGTTATTTTAAAATCATATAATTTTTGTTTACTAAAAACAAATTTTTCTGATTCAATCGGCGAAATAATACGCGTAGCACGGTGGTTCATTAGTTTAAAACATCGTAGATCTAGTTTTGTTTTCGTTTGAATTGATTAATTATTTTTCTTTAATTTTTTGAGCAATACTTCGTAAGATAGCGCATTCCACTCGTCAAAATTGCCGTTCTATAAACATAATCGTATAGTGAACATATAAAACTTCATACTGAAGAAATATATTGGTATCTACGATTTTATTTCGTTGGTTGTTATTTTGCACTATCAGTTTCGCAATGATCCGATTTATCCAAATTTGCAAGTACGCATCGCTTTCGTCTTCGTGGTATCTGGGTACTGATTCGATCCTTTCTTCCGAAGGCTTCAACAACGTTCATAGTAACCACTGGAAATGATGTAAGATCTAATCTTCGTTGACTGGCAATGTTTCTGAAGGGAATTTCCCGTTCGATCATTAGGCCCCTTATAATCAGGATCTTCTTCATTTTGTATTGAATCACAAGTGTGACGACAATATCATCTTACTCATCAATCAGATATTTCTGCCAGCCCCCACGAAGGCAATCTCGATGCGACCTTGGAAATGGAGATCAATTGGATCTTTACGAAAATTCTAGTGCAAAGCGACAATTTACGAAATAAATCACGAATTCACTAAATTTGACGCTCCTACATCACAATCAATCAAAAAATAAAACTATAGGTGTAAAATTGTTTTTTCTCGCGGAAGCCTAATTTATATGCAAATGTTCATTAGGTATTACATACCTAGTAACAATTGAGTTCAAATAGGACCAGAGGGGTATACCAAGGTCGTGGTGAACGAAATGTATAAACTCATAGGAGTAAATAAGAAATTCTTGTGTACATGAGATTATGTCATACGTCCATGTTGAATGATGTATCCTTCTTGTTCCATCTGGATTAATCTGTTACTAGGAACACAATACCTAATACACAAAATTATGGGTGGACTAAAAAATCCTCCTCTATCGTCCAATATCATTAAACCCAAAAGTGAAGATGTTTCCGTATATTACCCAACATTTATAAGGTTCACTAACTCGTCAGGTTGCTCAGATGCTCTATTTGTTAACTCAAAGAATCTACTGTAATGGCCAATTCAACTGGAGATGCCAATGCTACCACAACTGCTGAAATTAATTCATTTCCGGCTTCGGCCAATCTGGTAATTACATGAGTGTAGTCCAGTATCGATAAAACCTGTCTACTTGAAGAATTGCATTCTCACTATTATCTAAAGCTTAGTTTATACTGATAAATAAAATAAAATAAATTATTTTCATTATACTTTAATATGATTACAATTCCCCGTCAGACCCTGTTATCTATACGCTTGTCATTATCGTATTTGATAACGATCAAAAGACTGTTACTTATGACCGAAACTGATAGTGCAATAATAGATCCCACGAAATAAAACCATGGATACCAATATCTTTATTCAGTATGAAGTTTTATATGTTCAAAATACGATTATTTTTAATGAACGGCACTTTGACGAGCGGCATATACTATCTTACGAAAATTATTACTAGATTGCAGTATTCCTCAAAAAGTAAAGAAAAAGAATTAAGAAATTCCAAATAAAACAAAACTAAATCCACGAGGTTTCAAACTAATGAACAGCCGAGCTACGCGCATTATTTCGCTGATTTAATCAGAAAAACTTGTTTGTATTAAATGAATTTTTTTAATTTTAAACTAACAATAAGTTTCTTTAGCCTTATAAGGTAAACTAGTGAGCTTCTTAGTTTTGATACGCAAACATCAAAGTAAAGTTCAATAAATCACTAATTAATTTTTTTTTCACATTTTTGTGCAACTTCACAAATCCACATGTGCAAGATTTACTCGCGAGTTCATAGCTTTCTCGATATCAAAACCACATAAATAGCATAAAGAGCGCCTAAAAATGCAAATGCGAATTTTGAATGTGTAAGCAAAAAATATATATATATATATATATATATAATTAAAATATAATGTCAAGACTTTTTAAGTAATAGATTGCCTTTGTAAGATGGAAAATTCAATTGAGCAAGTAGGACGATTTGGTCCAAATTTTGCAATCATCAATAACTTGGCCGAATCGCCATGGGCGGGGCTCATATTAGGCCATTTATTTCGGAATCTTGAACTCACCCACTGAGCTGTCCAAGACGTTGGAAAAATTCACGCTATTTCGATCCTTGGCCAGGGCAAATCTGGCAAATACTAGATGAGTATCAGTTAGAGATGAAACCAATTTCCTTGATTATTTTCAGTTGCTATTTTATACAATTTTTAATTTTAATTGATGGCATCTACGTAATAACATTCGTCAATTATAATTTAAATTAATTATATTTCACCCAAGAAGCATAGTGTCTACTCTATGATAGCAGGGTAGAGCTGGCTTATTGACAATTTCGGTGTCCTAGAAAATGTAGTGCATGACTTCGAAGGTAATGCATCCAGTTTTAAATCTCAGCCGCGGTAGTTGTTATTGATCCTGCTTAGTGCTCTACAGAGATGAAACTGGTCTTGGGGATAAATTTTATTTACTATCTTACGCAATATTTTGCTTAAAAAACTATACGTATATAGTCAAACGGTGTTTTTTTAACACTATTTGACAAATTTATATGTTAATTTACTAATTCTATTTTTAACGCTATTTTTAAATTTGTCAGTCTTTGGCTATTTCAATTAATTGGCTTAACTTCGCATTGTACAATTATTTCAAATTTCCAAGAAATTTTTTGCGCGAAAGACGTTATCTAATTGTTTCTTTTTTTCGCAATAGGTTCTTCGCGTCCACTGTCCTCATATTTACTCCGACTATTTCGAAGTCAGTTTCTGGGCTACATTGTCAACGGTAATCTCATCGCAGCAAACAGTATGACAATTGTTATGTGAATTGACAAATTTTGTTTAAATGAATTTAGTTGTATTTACTGGTAGATCTTCAGATCGTAAGTTACTTTTGTCAAAACAATTGTGCGTCATATGTGTTTGTGTGCGTGATTCTGCGCGTGTACTAATTAAACAACATTGCAAATGAACCTTCACTTAGACAGATTGCGGACAATTGGCCTAACTAGGACATTCATAACTTACGAGTAAAATCTGAGTGACAGAGATAAAAATGAAATTTCGATATTAATTTTGACACTCCAAAAGGCCTTTTCACATTATGGTTTGCTTAGTTTCGACTGAAAAACAAATGTACATAATTTGCCAGTTGTTTATATAAAAATCACAATCTTGATTAAAGTAATTGCTAGCACCTCCTTCGCAACCTATGGTAATTTAATAAAATAAATATTCATTTCAATACTACTTCCTCATGTAACGTAGTATCTGTTCTAGTGGTCTGTGCAGATATTGCTTATTCGGTTTACCACGTTGTTAACTAGGTATATTTTATCAGATGATGACATAATACCGGTATATTTAATGGATTGCACAGTAAAATTAGATTTTCTATGTATTCGCAGTGTCAAACTACAATTTTATTCTCGAGTTTGTTGGATGCTTACTGTGTCAATAAATGTGTTTTCTCTTCCTAATAATACATACATGTAGAAAGAATATTCATTCTGTTCCTCGATGATAAATCATTGCACTCATTGAATAATTAAAAAAACTTATTTGTAGATGTTTTGCGAAGATTAACGATTAAGATTATATAAAGGAAAAATTTATTTGCACGTGTATCATGAAAGAATTTAGCACCGTCTGCAAATTTAGCATTTTCTCACTATTTAATTCAAACGGAGCAATAAGTTAACATAATTATTTTCTCAATCCATCACAGCGGGGGGCCGGAAAGAATCTCAAAGATTTATGAAACATTGTAAATCAATCAGCAAAATTCCGTGTGAATTTTTAATAATTTTATCAATGCAATACTGTATCGGATTTCCCATGAATATGTAAGAACAACACTTCTTTTCAGCAATAATATCAAACCCTAATTGTACAGATCTCATCAAATGTAACATTATCAATAAACGAGGCGACACCTTACACAAATGGTCGAAAGAAAGCACACGAATTAGATGTGTCTCAATACATTGGAAGACTACATGATTTGCGAGTGACACAAACTTCGGAATTTTAACAAAATATGCACAATCGTACAAAGCAGAACAAGAGCAAACGAACACGAAATAATTATACATCAAGTTTGCGAGCCTGATATAAGCACCTATCACATTGCATTTACCCATTCGCACAATATAATAAATTAAAATGTTTACGGGTATAATAGAGATGAGAACCGCGTGTCTGATTTTCTATAACCTTTTCCTTCGTGTTTTGATGATAACCATGGGATATCGACAGGCGGCAGTACGTTTGACTGACTTTAATTTTTTCTATATTATGCAACTGGTTAGCTGCAATAGGATTGGTATTTATAAACTGCCTTGACTTCAGCATCATGCGTCATTAAGTTAAGAATTTTTTTTAAAGGTTATTATGTATTAGGTGTTGCGCACCTACTGACACTCTAATTCAAATTTGACCAGAAGGATAAACTAAAGACAATGAACGGAAAGTAGAATCTCATGAACATTTCATTTGTGCTTCCTAGAGACACATTAGTAGGAACCGGTAATACTCACTATGTCCACTATTTTGGTGAGTATTGTGTGAGGAATGTAAAGTCATATCTTTCCACATTCCTCACATAAATATCTAGTGGATAAAGCGCATAATGCTAGCTCCTACTTATGAGTCGCTAGTAGGCGTGAAACGACTGTGCACCTGAGATAATGCGTTCCATTCGTGCTGTCTTCGTTTTATCCTACTGGTTCTATTTGAACGAATACTATGTTTTTGTCAGGAAAAACAAATTGTGGTTTTATGCGTCGAATCAATTGGGAAAACATTGATATAGATCAGCTTCTTTATAGATGTTGAACCAGCTTAAACCCATTATGATTGCATGATAAGTCTGTTTCATCGTAAACTGTCAATGAAATCATGTTTTATAGCATTTAAACAAATGAAAAATGCGATACGAAGCTCATAGATTATTGAGATTTTGCGTGCATTAATAGGCATAAGAAGCGAACACATTATTAAGAAAATGCACTTTGTCGATAAATATTACATATCGCCAACTCTAACTGGGAGTATATCTTCGTTCCAATTGAGACAATAATCAAATTTTGATTAATTTTACGCGTTCATACAAACTCTGATATTGATCAACGTCACAGTATAAGGCTTTTGATAAAATAGAAATGGTAAACATTGGTTGCTCCTATTACCTTCATGATAGTGTATTATCTATCAATAAAGAAATGGAATTGGTATAATTTAAATCTTCCGTGTATATTATATTTCACTTTAATTCAATAACATTTCTATTGGATACATGGTGTCTTTTACACAATGAAAAATCAGGGAATGAGCTGCTTGACTCCATATATGTATAAATGCATATATAAATATCCAAATTAAAGTGATGGATTGATGTAGGATTTTAGTAGTAAAAATAACAACGTTGCATAAGATATTTAAATGAATTTCATCTTATTGTCCGGTATCGATAACTAAAATTCCCGTGGCTGGGATTATGAGATTTGCAACTTATCGCCAACGTTATATTCAATTCGCAGTAAATTACCGATTTACACATTTAATTCTGTTTTCCCTCAAGGTACATATTCTTGGGTATTTATTTTCACTAGAAGATTCAAGTAGCACGCCAAATCTGTGATATTGCGTTTTTCTCATTGCAAACTTGAGAAACAATGTCAATTTAATTTATAACGATACGATATGGTTTGAAGTATGTTTAGACATAAATTGAACTTTGCCTAATATAGAAAATATATAAATTATATATATATATATATATATATATATAACTACATTTTCAAATATTTATATATCCATATATAAATTTGTGTGTGTTTGTGTATATGAGTACGGTTGATACCACACTGTGAAAGAACATATTTAATGTGTACCGTAGCACTTATACACGTACGAATATAAAACTGAAATGTCAGGTAATGCCACCTGACGTAAGCAAATATATATAAGCATAATATCGACTCTTACTTTAGTATAGCTGTCAAACCCTGAGTGCCTGCTAAATGGAATTAACCCATTGAATATACTTGTCCTATTTAAACAAACACGAAATGTGTAGTGTAGAAAAGACAATTCACTATTATCTAAGCACTGGATAAGTTAGACAAATCAATTCATCCAGTAGACCGGTTTAGTTATTTTTGGGTATTCTTCAAATATTTCCCAGAATTTTTCTGCTCATGTCGCTCGCACCGGAACATGTTTTCGGCGGATTATGCAATCCTATTCACTGCGCCACCATTCAGCACGCTACAGAACTTTCAGCAAGATATGAACTCATGCTTTTGGTTTGCCTTTCCTTCAATTGTAGCCGATTTGGCATCTCTTCAGACCTAAAGTTCGAAATAGACACATCCAATCTGTCTTTATAGATAAGACACCGCACGATCTGAGGATGTGGCAATAAATTGAAGGTTTATACAATTAATCATTCAGTGATACTTATAGGGGATGACATCTGATTGTCTATCTTCTAAAAAATATATATTTAACATGCAATTTAATTTGTGTTAGTTAATTGTTGCAATTTGATGATGACTAGGACGAATCAAAACCAGTTGTGGCTTTATTTTATTTTACGACTGATTAACAAATATGATTTGGCGGTAGTTTTGTTATGTTGTTCGACGACTGGTTAAATATAGTGGGATTGGTGTTTACTTTAAACTCGCAAACTTGATTTAAATAATTGTTACCACCACCCGCACAATCAATTTTTGTTAAATAGGATTTGTGTCGAAAAACTGTACTTCAATAATAACTTTTAATCTTCGTTCAATAAACGATTGCTTGTCTGAATTGTGTGTGCTCGTCGCGATAATAATGGACTGGCTATTTAAAAGGCGGCTTTCAGTTGTTGTGGTTGTTGCTGATTTTGGCGAGACGTGTTTAACTTAGGATCAAATACCTTATTAATAGCAGGTAGGGAGAATTTCTTGGCCGTGCACACACATACTTAGACCTTTTCTTGGTTTTTCAAAGTTATTCAATTAAGCAGCTATTGTGCGGGTGGTGATGTTTGTAGACTTCGATAAATACCAATCCAATTCTCTTTACCAATCGCACAACAGCAAAACCATCGTCAATCGCATGATCTGGTCGTGTCGATGTTGCATGTTCAATATAATGTAAAACGACAAATTGGCTAATGATAATAAAACCGCCATCTATCTATAGTCTACTGAAATGTTTTTAGATGCAAATTTTTCCTCCAGATTTGTCACATGCATTGTACTTAAGTATAATGACGGTGGCAGAATTGTTATGAAGCCATGATCTAATTTGCTTGTAGATTTGCCAAATCTATATAACGAATTACACTGAGCTGTTTTTCGTTGCGCGGGTGCTCGTGACAATTAGTTAAATTAAGCCTTTGGACATGATTGATACTTATCCAATTTTGTATTTTTCCTACTTATATTTCCGTCGTGCTCTTTTGATAACCGTGGAAGATTGAAACAAATGAGGCGCTAGTTTTGCTACGTTATCCGACTGTTTTAATGTGGTTCATTTTAAACAAAGTTCTTGAACTTCATTTAAATTATTTTCGTCATTGTTTGCGTAATATCTGAATAAAATATTTGACAAAATATAGTTTTTCTCACATTTCTCATATTTTTGGATAATCTTATTTATTTTTAATTTTAAACATTCTACTTATATTAACAAGTAGCCTTTAGATTACTAATATATATTGCGAATGTCATTTTACGACATAATTCATAGCATGAAATAAATCATGAAATAAATATGCGTTTTTCACCTTAGCCAATTTATTTTTATTCCTTAATTCAAGTTTTGCTATGTTGTTGGACTGGTTAGGTAATAAGGGACTGGTGTTTATTTAAAGCTCACATTTTTGCATTATTTAAAAAATTAATATTTATTTCTAATTTTAAACATGCTACTTATATTAACAAGTAGTCTCTATATTACTAGTATATATTGCGACTGCCATTATTCATAGCATGAAATAAATCAACTGAAATTTAACAATATGCGTTTTTCACCTTAGCCAATTTATTTGTGTTCTTTAATTCAAGTTTTGCTATGTTGTTGGACTGGTTATATAAAATGTGACTGGTGTTTATTTAAAGCTCGCAAGTTTGATTTATATTAATGTATTCACCACTCATATAATCATTGATCGTTTAATTGATTTCTATTTTGTAGCTATTAATTATTAAAATAAACATTACTATTATTTACGACTGGCGGTAGCTTTTCTATGTTGTTCGACGACTAGTTAAATACAATGGGATTGGTGTTAACTTCAAGCTCGCAAACTTGATTTAAGGAATTATTATTTACGAGATTTTATATTTTTGCGTATTTCGAAATTTGTTTTTAGCTTCTGTGTTGTTTTCGATCTCAAAGCCATAGCTACAAGCTCTACATGTTTATAGGTTTATTTATTTGTATTGATTTCACGTGTGCCATGCGTTTCATGTGGTATTTCCTATTTACATCATTTTTGTTGATAACTTCTGATCTAACAAAGTTTCATTTATCCACAGTAGACTCGTGAAGCGATGGCTTTTATCCATTGATTGCCGTGTTTAGTCTTAAGTGGTTGGCAAATCCAATTGTTCAATCTGCGCATCCTCAACAGATCTCTTCTTTGCAGAGCTGTCAGTTCATGGCTTATGATATCTTTCGGTAAGCTGGCTGTAAAC